>BROG01000211.1:597500-710000 GCA_030159075.1 Atrina japonica | reverse complement strand
TATATTATTTTAAGGGTATATAATATGGAATAGCGAGGCGGGGGAGGCGAGGAGGGGGGGGGGGGGGGGGGGGGGGGGGGGGGGGGGGGGGGGGGGGGGGGGAGTATATTTTAAATTATTTTATAACACATTATATTTAAGCGGATGGGGGGGGTTAAAGAAAGGGAGGAGGAGGAGGGGGGGATTATTATAATGGGGGGGGGAGGGAAGAGAAGAAGGGGGAGGGGGGGGGGGGGGGGAGGAGGAGGGGGGGGGGGGGGGGGTGGGGGGGGGGGGGGGAGGGGGGGGGGGGGGAGGTAAGAGGGGATAAGGGGATGTAGGGGCGAGGCGGGAGGCGGTATATAATATTTTGGAAGAGGAGAGAGGGGGGAGGGGGGAGGGGGGGGATTGAGGAGAGGAGGGAGAGGGGGAGGAGAGGCGCAGAGAGAGAGAGGGAGGGAGGAAATAAGTGAGGGTGGAGGAAGGGAAGGGGAGAAGGGGGAAGGGGGAGGAGGGTGGTGTCACACCAAAATAGATAGACGAGAATTTAGTTCCATAAAACAAACAAATATATACTTTTAGTGAAAATAATTGACATGTGGACAATACACAAGTAAAAACAAGGTGCGTTACTGGACCCTTAAAGTATTAGTCCAATTCGTTTACAACATAATTTGTATCTATAAAAACCCTGGACATCATTAAAGATTTAACACTTGGTATTATGAGCTTTTTAATTCATAATGTATAAGCCAGAGAGACGAGAAAAACAATCTGGGACCAAGTGTATTAAAGACTATGAAGAATTATGATGAATATTTTTCCCCTCCAAAAGGGAAAGTATCAAGTTAATTAACAAAAATTCAGAATAAACATACTCAATAATTATCACAAATAATTTCGACCACTTACTGACCTAAAAATTATATTTTTAACTATTGTTATAATTTATAAACAGTGAAAAAGACAACAAATAATCTATAATAGAATTACATGGTATACAGGCTGCATAAATAAACCGCATTCATTACTGAAAATTTATAATAAACTTACATATTAAGGTTTAATGCAAAGCAACGACCTACCTTAATGCAATAGAGCAACCACTGAAAATAATCAAGCTCACTTGCTACATCATTTTACAAGTCATTACAACAGCTACAAAATTTGTAATGTACACACGTACATTGATGAAGGCAGAGACATATAAAGAATAAAAACTTATCGTGTAATCTGCTAACTATCTATGTAAAACAAGGGAGTTTACTAGTTAACACACAACGATACATCCCACCGACAGAAAATGCAAAAACAGAGGTATTATTTATTTTTAAGGAACAAACTCATTGTAGACTAAATATGTTAGAAGTGAAATCAGACTATAAGAGACTACACAATATGTTACCTCATGTTTAATTTAAGTTGAAATATTTTAATTAATCTCCATAACAACAAAACAAATATTTGGGATTCTATGGATATAATCCACATATATAACGAGGAGAAAAAATGAAAAGGCGAAGTAAAGGAACTAGGAACTAAATAATGATATTCAAAGCAGAGAGAACAAGACATTTTAACATTTGAACAATAAGTAAATGTTCCTCATTACAATCGGATTAAGTAACGTAAAGCGACATCAAACCTATTAATTAAATCAAGTCAAATATAATAATATATAGATATAAATGATCTAAAATAACAAAAAAATAATTCATGACAAAACTAAATACAGAGATGATCGTTACTGATCAATAAGATTTAAATCATATATAGTCACAGCATTTGGGTAGATAGTATTATTTAAACTATAAGGTTTCAAACAAGAAAGGAAAGGGGTAAAAAGGCTGACAATAATAACTAACTTTAAATAAACAGCACTCGACAACATTCAATCTATTCAAGAAACAAACACGCAACGATAAACTGACACATAGACTATTTTAGCTGTTGAAGAGAATTTCCACATAAACGAAAATATTAACGATTATAAAATTAAATTCTGAAGAATAACTAATGTTTATAAAAGTTTAGGATATATACACAAAGTAAGCATAAGCAATAAATAGCGATTCAGAATTCAAGTCCCAAAATATAGGAGATTTTATTATCGTTCTACGAGCTCAGAATTATGTAGAGACTTTCACGTATTTACACTACACCAGTTCAAATCTGAAACACTCTGAATTGAACAGAAAAACAGATCGTCATTGTAACCCATAATTAACTAATTGACCACTTTTGGACAAACAATGTCCATTACATAAATACAGTTAATTTAGTAATAATATTACAAAAATGTATTAAGAACAAAAGTATATCAAGGAATAGGTACCAAATTAAAAGTACTACAATTTTTAAATTATATATAACAAATATAAAAAAATTGGATTAAAAGGACAATCATAACTATATACTGATATTTATTGATTATAGATATAACACAATATGAAAGAAATGGAAATATTAGAAAGAACGCAAATTGAGCAGAAATTTTTTTTTTATATATAATTTATTAATTCTTTATAATTTATTTATCATTTTTATTAAATCATATATAATTTTTGTACAACTTAAAAACTATGGAATTATAATATTACGTGAGAGTAAATTATATAGGAAACAGATTATATGAATATTGAAAAGATAACCTAACAATTACAGATGAGGGAAATTAAATTGTTAGCGATATTCTAATTTTTGCGATCTCATACAACCTAACAGCGTATCAAATGCTAAAAATTGAATCCTCGCTAAATATATTTGTATAATACTGATATTATAATTCGTAATCATTAAGTTCGCTGACAACTGACGATAGACAACATTGAGAATCACCGTACAGTAGCTATATTAATAACGGACACTGCAAGCAAAGATTTGTTGTATAACTTATGAAGTAATATTTACTGTAATAGAAATAATATCGAAAGACGTTTATTACTTTAATTAAAAAATCAGAAATGAAACTGAATAAATACTTTAATTATTGAAAAAAAATTTATCATCTACACAATTTACTAGTACATTAGTTATTTTTGCAAAATTTATAAATTACTTTGTATCACTTTATTAAATATTAGTCACCATCGTGAGTGATAGATGCTATAATGAAAGTCAAATATATTAAATAATACCCAACAGATTTTGATGACAGTCTTACATAAACATACTTTATCTGTATTAATATTAACTAAAATTTATTTAAAGCTCTTAGAAATATATAAAAGCAAAACCAATGATTCAAAGACAGTAAATAACGAACATTATAAACTAATTCAACATTGAATATCACAATTATGAATATATACTAAACATAAATATATGAAGTTACTAAACAATATAGATTTGTAATCGTGGAGAACATGGTGTTAGGCAATAACACAATATAAAAACAAAATAAAACCAACTTATAACAAGAAAATATATGATTAAACAAAATGTAAAGTGTAAAACACCACATCAAACACAAACGATAAGACCAATGTAGAAGTTGGGAATTTGATATAATTTAACAAAGTAAAAAGAAAAACCATCAAAAGAATATATCATAGGAAGACAATATAAACCAAAACATTCTTTTCTAGAATCATCACTGCCAGCTATTACATGAACTCAGAAAACACTAACTAATCAATTTTAGAGACTAGAAAACATAAGTAGATAAACAGCAAGGACAAACACGATCTCTAAACACATGACGTTGAAGGCAACATTTCGCACAACTTGACGTCGATAAGTATATGAAATTGTATATAAATATACAGACTTAATTAACAATCATACGTATGACTTTAAACGACATATTGATATAAAAAATCTAAACCGCATAATGACAATAGAAAACAACATACGACTTCTTTAGAGCTGTGATATATACGTTTGACTTTAAGAAACCTCACACCTCTACTCGCAGCCCCCCAACTCATCTCTCATCATCAATCTCTATACCCATAGATCAACGAACTTTAACATTAATGTACGCTTTAAATAAAAGCTACTACTATAATTACAGTCCCAAAGAATAACAAACTTTGTACAAGAGGAAAGATCTACTTAAACAAAATCAATTGCTGCTTTCACAAGTGAGCAAACAGTAAAGATACCAATACATACAAAGAAGAACAATGAATAAAAACAAATGGACTCACAACTACTAACTAATTTGTACAAGTTATCGGACAGAAGTCCAGTTGGAAAGTACAAGTAACACGTCCCATTAAATTATAAAATTGATGTCAATACTTAATATCCCCGTATACTAAGTTCCTATCTAAATACATATAAGACAATAATTAATTGGAAAATATTGAATTTGAAGTTTACAAATATTTTTCTAGGCTAAGTTGAATTAGTCTATATAAATAAAGATGTAATTAATTACACCAATAGTGTTGGATGACAATGATGTGAAATTAATTCAACAAGACTAACTCACGTCAAACTACTTATACATACTGTGGTTCAACTGATGCCTACAATATAGTAGCGATATTATATATAGATATGTATGGTTAATACTAATATATGAGAATGTATTAGAACTATAAATTTAAAACTTATTATACATAACGAAAGACAGATCACAAATATATCGTCCCATGTAATTATAAGGACAAGCACAAGTGGGATGAGTCAACATCACATAACTGAAAAATAAGATGATAAAATACAAAATGACCAGTATACAATATATGTTAAGCGTATACATAACATGAAGAAACATCTCGTTGAATTAACAAAATAAATAGTCAATAATACATAAACCAACAAATACATAAAATATAGACAAGTATGAGATATATTCATTTGAAATACAAATTGGATGTCACTAAATTAATTTTGTTACAAATTCCCGCTTGAATGTAGAATAAACAAAAATAAAAATTGTAAAATATTCCATTGTTGGAATGTGCATAATTGAATAAGAAATCACGATTCAGATTTTTTAACAAGAAAAAAGTATTTCTCTAACATTCCCCAGTATTAACAAAACACTTGAAGTCACTTAAAGCATTAAATATGAACCTTCTATTTGTATTATATTTTAAGAAAAAACAATAATCATAATAGCGATAATATTACTAATAAATCTGCGCAACTGAACAAACTAAGCACATTCCAAGATGAAACTCGTCGTTGTGACTGCAACTGATCAATGAGAAACTATAAATTAACTTTTGTTTCGGCTTCAAACACAACCTGATTTCATCCCTATAATTTAATTAATAAATTGATTTTACAGTGAAAATTTTAATGAGCATATTGTTACGTACGTAGATTTTATTTCAGGTAGTATGAAATTTTTACGACTGTGGCATGTCAAAGAGGAATGCAAAAGGTTAAACAAGATACCTGGACGTGAACAGTGATGACTACATAGAACATCACTCAAAAACTCACATATACTATTATGTATGAAAAATAATGTAAGAATACTATACAATAGACAAAAACGAAAAAAATAAAAAAAAAAACTCAAAACAAACCAAATAACACATCCACTAACAACACACACAACACACACACACACAACACCACATTCCAATGATTTTTTCAAATCATAGCTGTATTTAGAAGATGATAGATTATTAAGAAACTAGAACCTAATCTTTTGCATCATAAGCAAAAAAAAAATAAATTATGTCACAACCAGCTATGACAAGCTGATAGAGTTAAAACAAAACGTCAGGAACAATGAATTATATTAACAAGAATAATACAAACAAGAATACTGTAAAAATACATATGTACGGTCAGCAAGTATCAGTGTTATATAAATTTTAATATTGTAAACAGAATAACGAAACGTCACCAACTCAAAGAATATATTTACAATAAATCATATGGAGAAACACGTAACAAAAAAACACAAAAATAGCAGAAGTGAAAAGGGCAACAATTCAACATAAAATTATGCACTGAAATACCTCAGGCAACATACAAGGAGACAATAATGAGCACTGAGAGGTTCTTTCTAAAAACGTACCAAGACACTAAACTGTGAACACAGAAAGCCTCCAGTAATAATTCACTGTCACTCAATCCGAAAAGGCGATACAGAAAAAATACAAAAACCTGCACGAAACCAGTGCGTGTGTGACTCGACCTCACAGACCATATCGACAACGATACAAAAACAGATACGAGCAATAGTCAGCGATCTAACCAGCACTGAAGTAACCAAATGCACGGCATATCAACAGAAAAATTTTAACGATATAACTCCTAACGTCCAAGATAAAAAATTAAAATCATTAACGTAGAACAAGAATACAATATTTACACAAAATAACATATAGAAACACATAGGGATATATTGTATAACACGAAGAGAGAACAAGGTTTAGCAGGATATATACTATACAGAATGTCAAAATAATGACGCTCGCGACATTTATATAAATATGGTTACAGCTTAGTTTACACACATACTGACACATGTATAATAAAAAAAGAAAAAAAAAAAAAAAAAAAAAAAGAATACAATTAAATTAAATATTGAATAAACTATGTATTAAAAACATAAATCTGACGCCAATAATAACGAAAAAAGACAAACAAAACAAAAAAAAAAAAAAAAAAAAAAAAAATAAAAAAAAAAAAAAAAAAAAAAAAAAAAACAAAAAAAAAAAAAAAAAAAAAAATAAAAAAAAAAAAAAAAAAAAAAAAAAAAAAAAAAAAAAAAATAAAATAAAAAAAAGAAGAAAAAAAAAAAAAGAAAAAAAATAAAATAAAAAAAAAAGAAAAAAAAAAAAAAAAAAAAAAAAAAAAAATAAAAAAAAAAAAAAAAAAAGGTGGAAAAAAATAAAAAATAAAAAAAAAATAAAAAAAATAAAAAAAAAAAAAAAAAAAAAAAAACAGTTATGTAGATACTACTCTTCGATTTGAATAACATTTTTGTTTCTTTTTACATGATTTTCCAACTGCATGACCGACATCATATCTTTTTAAATCATCTTTTGACTGAAATATATTTTCAGAAAATAGTAAAAATTTTGGCAAATCAGTTTGTTCAAATAACAACTCTCCAATTATGAGGACAACATAAATTTCTTTGTTGAAATTTAAATAAATTATTATACTTGTCAGTACAATGGGCAATGGAGTTTAATTTGACATAAGTAACTTAATTTGCAAAATTTCAGTAACTTGTATATCTATTATTTTGGGGACATTTGGTCCTTATGTTATGAATTTTGAAGTCATTTAAGAAATAAATCATATATAAAATATTTGTTCATTTAATAAAAGAACAGGATTTTACAAATTACAAAAATTTTATTTCCTGATGTAATTTTTTTCTACTTTGTTTATCTTTTGGTATACACAACTACTCAGAAATTTTCATACAAGAATTTTTTTCAGCTCTTAGTGCAATCTCTTACACAGAGAAGTCGCTCTTTGCACTGTCAATCAATCTGTCAAAATCTTTATTTTACAAGATCAATGTAAAACATATAAATGTACTCTAGATTTTTCTCTTTATGAGCTTTTGCCTTTTGGCATATATCTTGAGTTTTGACATGGAATCAAATACTATTTTTGGCAAAATTACTTCTTAAAAAATGGCTATATATATATATATAGGACTATATTCTTTATATGGCTATATATATAGGAACTATATTTTTTATATGGCTATAAATATTGGGACTATATTTTTGTGAAAAGTATCCCTATTCTGAGTAATTTGGTTTTTATATTCATTCTGTTGGTTACATGATCTCATATTTGGAACTACATTTTAGATGATGACAGAAATTGATCAAGAGTGCAAGGACAGACAATTCTGTGCAAGAGATTGCTCTAAGTAAAATATTATCTTATGAATTTATCAAAAGCACAAAAAGATCATGCTCGTAGTCTGCAGCTGATAAACATTTATAAATCTTACAGTTTGGCTACACATTTATAAATCTTACAGTTTGGCTATGTTATTAAACTTTTCTATCCTGAGCTACACAACAACCTAGAAAAGGTTTGCCTATGACTTTATCAAATGAGGAAATGTTAAATTGACTTGCTAAACAAAAGGGCAGACTTTGCCAAAAGGTTATACAAATTTTGACATGACCAATTCCAAGCTGAACTCAAACTCTAATAAATAAAACTAATGTTATACATGTAGCCATGTATTTAATTTTTATGTTTGAGTACAGGGTCAGCTTTGGGTTGAGCATTAACGACATTCCTCAAACACTTACTGGATTTCCATTAAGGTAAGGAGTTGGCCTGACTCTGTTGGTAGCACGCTAAACCCTTGATTGTGTGGTCGTGAGTTCAAGTCCAGTCGGCGGCAGGTCGGTTTCCTGTCTTCAGATTGAGACAGTAAAAACCGAGGTCCTGTGTCACAGTAGGTGTCGGCATATTAAAGAAACCTTACTGCTCAATGGCTGTAAGTGCCAAAATTTGAAGCCATTCACTGGCATTTCGTGACATGAAAGATTCTTGAGTGGGACGTTAAACAACAATAAACAAACAAACATGAACATTAATTCTGATTCTTACCATATGGATTTTCATTAACATTAATTCTGACACTTACTGTATGGAGTTCCGTTAACATTAGTTCCAACACTTACTGTATGGATTTTTGTTAACATTTGTTACAACACTTATCATATGAATTACTATTAACATTAGTTCCGAGACTTACCATATGGATTTCCGTTAACATTAGTTCCGACCAGTTCAGCTGTATGACCTGTTAACTCAGACAATGGTACTAGCTCTACTGTAAGATCACCAGATTCTTTTTCACTTTCTCTGAAAGCAATGAAAACATATCAACTTAAATACCAAATAATTCAGTGTTTTTGTGTATTAGTCAAACAAAACTGATGAAGTCATATCACCATAGTGACCATGTTATTTCCCTTATACTCTCCTATCATGACCAATAACTAAGTAATTAAAGTGTTATTTCTCATGGCCATTATATTCTATAATGACTACATTTAAACTTGAGACCTACCACTTGCTACAGTTAAATATTCTATCACTTGACCACCACAAGTCATCCTAAAGTCAACATGACACAGCCACTACTGTGACAGCTCTTCATCTGTTCTCTCAATAATAAGTGTTTAATTATGAAGAGTTACCTGTGTTTAATTATATCAAATACCTGAGGAGGATGCCAAGTCCGTGTTTAAGATCGACAGCTGATAAGTGCCAACAATGTTGTCTAGACTTCGGATCTACGGGTACCCAACCTGAAAAAACAGTCATATTGTTATTGATACTCAGACAAGAGAGTCTAATGTTTCAAAATTCCTCTCCAACACAGAAGCTTTTAAATTATATACAAGACATATTTACTGATGACCAAGAAATTGTATGCTTTTTGTATTTTGCAAACCAAATGACCAAACTATATCAGGCTTTTTGTATGTCCAGAAATGAATGACCAGTGTATAGCAGACTTCTTGTATGTCCCCAAATAAATGACCAGTGTACAGCAGACTTTCTGTATGTCCCCAAATAAATGATTAGTGAAGACCTTTATGTATGTCACCAAATGAATGGTCAATTTAGACCTTTCTGTATTTCCCCAAATGAATGATCAATGTAGACCTTTCTGCATGTCCCCAAATGAATTACCCGTGTATACCAAGTTTTCTGTAAGGAAAGCTTGACCAGTGTGGACCAGGCTTTCTGTTTGTCCCCAAATAAATGATCAATGTATACCAGGGTTTTTGTTTGCCCCTAACAGAGTCGGGATAATTTATATTTGACTTCAGTTACATCAATATTTATTTACCTTATCAAACAAAACTTTTTATGATTTGAATGATCAATGTTTACCTGGTATGTGTCCATTGACATCGGGTTGTGGTTGACCATCCAATAATGGCACCCCACATGCTGGAATCCAGTGTTCAGTTACTTCCTGTCAAAAAAAGAATTCATTACTAAAACTGAACATTTGAGAAGTCTTTTTACACTTACTGAACAAGAATAATTTGCCATCTAACAAAAAAACTTACACCATATTATAAAACAGAAATATTTCCAAGATTCGCCTCGAATCCTCATCTCCAAAAGTGAGAATAAATTACATCAATGCACACTGTATCTTAACATATCTTAATCATATGTAATCAAACAGATGTAAATACTTTTCCATGACTTTCAATTTCAGTGCAACATAAACATTGGGGCATATGAATTTATTTGTGTTTGTATACGAGTATGAGGACCACTACACCCTACCCTCCTCTAAAAAAAACACCCAACAACAACAAATATTCATTAAAGTGGTACAAAATATGCCTGTCATAGAATGAGCAGTTTGCCAGTCATTTATGCAATGTACCTTGCTATGAAGTTTGGATACAATCCATAAAACACCCAACAACAACAAAGGTTCATTAAAGCGGTACATAATATGCCCGTCATAGAATGAGCAGTTTGCCACGGTCATTTATGCAATGTACCTCGCCATGAAGTTTGGATACAATCCATAAAACACCCAACAACAACAAAGGTTCATTAAAGCGGTACATAATATGCCCGTCATAGAATGAGCAGTTTGCCACAGTCATTTATGCAATGTACCTTGCTATCAAGTTTGGATACAATCCATAAAACACCCAACAACAACAAAGGTTCATTAAAGCGGTACATAATATGCCCGTCATAGAATGAGCAGTTTGCCACAGTCATTTATGCAATGTACCTTGCTATCAAGTTTGGATACAATCCATAAAAAATTGCTTAAGTCATTGAGTGGAAACTCTCTAAGAAATTCTACAAAGGGTCATAATTCTGTAAATATCGGTCATATAATTTGGTTATCAATCTTGTCTGAGCTTTTATGGCAATAGACCTTCATATGAAGTTTCAAAATCTGTAAATATTTTTTTGGAGAAAGAATTTTGCGTGAAAACATAATTCAGCTCTCCTTTTGTTTTTCTAAATTTTTCGATATAACAGGTTTTCAATATGTGAAAGTTGACTATTTTTTGAGGTGTGGTTTTCATTCCTTTAATCCCTGCAGTATATCATATCCTGTTTACAACTCACTACTATAGACTTGGAGATTTTGGCCATTTTTAAAGTTTGGACTATTTGGTCACCCTATATTGTATTTAAATGGCCAAAATTAAACCGTCCAAAATATGTAAATGTTCCACTGCTGGAAAATCTGGATCAGTTTTTAACAAAAAACCCGGAAACATTTCTTATCTCAACTTTCATCATCTTTGTTTAAGATAAATCTTAACAGGCTGATAATACAAAGGATTTAGGTTTATATCCCCCATCTACTCATAATAATTTCTTGACATGTGATAATTACTATGAAAACACAACATGACAATTTTTTCAACTCTCACAGAAACGAGATTTGAAAATTTTCACTCTCTATCCTCAAGCAATATAAAGTAAACAATCGACCATTAGCTAACAGTTTTTTCACCTCTGTTTATTCAGCTGGCCTGTCGAAGGATTTAACATACATATAAATTACCTGGAAATCAACGGCAAATGGTGGTTTGTGGGTGGCAATTACATGGAAGGCAATTTGTTCTTCAAGAAATTGTGGCATTATGCAGGTTTGGCGTTATAATGGTGGGGTGGGAGTATATATCGGGGAGATGTTTTCAAGTCCTTCATAAGATGGAAGTATAAAAGTCAATTAACAAGGGGATATAAATATAAATCACCAATTCAGTACCTTGAAATCCTTCTGAACATTCCAATCAAATTTCAGTTCTGTCTCCGGCTTCCCATCCTTTTCCAACTGCTGTTGTTGAGTCTGAAATTTTTTGAATTTCTTTTCAGCTGCTTTGTTTGGTTTTCTGTCCAGCCTGGCCCATAGCCATGGTTTACCTGTAAGTCATATCAAAATCCACATGTAATTCAGCCCATGTCAAACATACAAACAACTGGCATCTGACACATAGGTTTGTTTTCTAGTGTTTTACAGTACACTCAACAATTTTTCAGTTATATGGTAGCAGTCAGTTTTTGATAGTGGGGGAGAGAACACATTCCAAATTATCAGAGAAAAGACCCAGGGGTTGCGCTGGGCTTTGCCAATGTCGCGAATGGCGATTTTTTATATCAACTGGCGACAGAAAACTGCTTCTGGCAATTTTTCTGGCACCTCCATTTCATGGTAGTTTTATGCCATCTAGGTTACATAAGTCTTTTATATCCTCCAAATGGTCATCAGGAACAGGGACTTATAACACTGTTTATTAATTAATGTCAATAAACCACACAGAGATGTAATTTTCAGAGGAGTGCTACACAATGACCTGTAGTGGTCAGGTACATGATTGTACAGATAAAGTGATTAGATCCAACCTGTATATTTAAACTTCC
Source organism: Atrina japonica (assembly GCA_030159075.1). Lineage (NCBI taxonomy): Eukaryota > Metazoa > Mollusca > Bivalvia > Pterioida > Pinnidae > Atrina > Atrina japonica. The sequence goes on along the minus strand of BROG01000211.1, from coordinate 697,685 downwards.
ACACCTATAATCACTATCTATATGTTCTGTCCCCTAAGCAGACTTAAAATAGCCTGTTTTGACCTGAACCAATCTATTTAAAACCTGATCTCTAATCGCTCCCGTTTTCTGATATATCATGTATAGTATTTAATACAATCCACTATGGGGCCATATGCGAATGACCTCCTGGGTGTGTCATTTCTGACCAATGAAAAAGCGTCTTACACAATCTTGTAAGCTATATCAAAATGGCAAAGAGATGTAAACCATTTTTAACATTATAAACATCAATGAGAATACAGAATATGGTAGTAACAAATTATATTCATAAAACTGGATGGGTTCAAAACACAAGATAATTCGATGGGATTTTACTTTTTCTTTTTCATAAAATAGATAACATCTCTTTGCCATTAATTTTGTAAGTCATATTTTTATTGGTTGAAGATCACTCATCTACTAGCAGATTGCTTTAGAGTTAGATCCTCTATACCACACATCAGACAACGAGAGCAGTGAGAGATCAGCTTTTCATAAGATTGGACCCGAAGAGTTTAAATTATAGGTAACAAAGATATAAAGCATTGTGAGATTAAAATTACACAGGCAGGAGTAGTGACTCCTACTTGTCAACTACAAGTATCCAGTGAGGAACAAACTACAAGTATCCAGTGAGGAACAAACTACAAGTATCCAGTGAGGAACAAACTACAAGTATCCAGTGAGGAACAAACTACAAGTATCCAGTGAGGAACAAACTACAAGTATCCAGTGAGGAACAAACTACAAGTATCCAGTGAGGAACAAACTACAAGTATCCAGTGAGGAACAAACTACAAGTATCCAGTGAGGAACAAAACATTTAAAACATTCATAACCAAAATGTCAGTACAATCATCCCAGGGATTTTCCACACTCCTTAGGTATTAGGGCCTGGACCTTTTGAATTGGGAATTTTAGCAACATTTTATTGAAATTGGGAAAAGAGAAATACACAAAACTATAAGAAAATACAAGAATTTTTTCAAATTCATTGTCATCCGACTTCAATTGGGAAATTTTGACAGCAGATTGGGAAAAATGCATTGTTTTTGCATTGGGAAAGGGGCCTTATTTCGGCCACGAATGAAAAGGTGGAAAATCCCTGTATCCCTATCATGTTTGAAAAGTTACTCTGCCCCACTAAGTTATGTGCAAAGAACTATAGCATCTGCTTATACTGGACACTTACTTACCATGGATACTAATGAGCCAGGTACATTGTATCACTTTTCAAACAATCCCAAAGTAACTTTAAATTCAAGCCTTAAAGTTTGTTGCATTTAGGAACATGAATTTCATACCTTGAAAGTTATCAATAAATACACAGGTACCATCTAACTTTTCTGTTGCCTTGGCAACACAAATATCATCATCAGCAGCCTCTGGTCTAATGACATCAGTTGCTACAACTTTGTATGGCTGGTGAGATCTTTTACTGGAATCTTCGTTAAGAACAGCTGTTTTAAAAATACATGATATCTTCTGCTGAACTCTACCAAGATCTTCCATTTTCTGTTACCGGTATTTCAGCACACACAGAAATATAAAAAATCTGTCTTTCTGTGTACAAGGTGATCAGTCAGGTATCCTGTTTTTAAAAAAAAACAAAAGTAATCAAAAGCATGTTTTGGGACATGAAAAACCGAGACAAGATTTATACCCTTCAAAAAATAAAAATCTCCAGTACAAAGCCAATATAATGTACATTACCAAAGTCAGTAATTTCTACATATAATATGTAAATTGTATATACAGCAATACGGGATGCACGGGAACATGCATGAATGAATAACATCTTTTTGCTGATGACTGCCTGCTGTACTGAACCATCAAAAGCAGATAAGATCAATAAACAAGAGGCCCAATACGCCTTAATGGTCACCTGAGAACAATTTACTGTCAAGTTTGGCTAAAATTAGTTCACTGATTCTTGAGAAGTTAAAAATATCTAAATTTAACAAAAAAACAAAAACAAAGATAATATTTTTTGTTTACTAAGGTGCCTGTGACTTTGACCTTTGACCCAATGACCTTGAAATTTTGTCAAAATGATCCTTAGATAACTCCTAAACCACTTTCTCATATATCTTTGTATACATGTACAAAAAATGGATCAGTTTTGAGTTATTAAACAATTTGTAATACAATTTTACCCTGTATAACAGAGTGCCCCCTAGTGGCTTGTTTATAGACAGATTTCATTTTCATTCGCAAACTTTGTAGATATTGACTTAACAATCATGAATGCAAAATTTGAAAGTCATCTGATGATTGGTTCACGAGAAGATCTTTAAAAATGTACCAAGTTTTGGTCCTTTTTGGCCCCTTTTGAGGACCCTATGGGTCCTAGCCCCTTTTCATTCACAAACTCTATGCGGCTATACTATATGCCAAGTTTGTTTAAAATGGCCCACTGGTTCTTGGGAAGAAGTCGAAAATGTGTAAATGTTAATGACGGACATGACAGAGAAAAGGCGATCGCAATAGGTCACTCTGAGCCTTTGGCTCAAGTGACCTGAAAATCCAACAAGACGTAAACAACATGGAAGTATGGGTCAACAAATGGGGAATGAAATTAAATGCAAAAAAGTGTTAAAAACTGCCTATCAACCAAATGCATACCAATTTTATCAGCTTAATCAGACAATATTACAAGACGTATTAGACAACTCATACCTACATGTAGACATACAGATTTCCAAAGACCTAAAAGGAATATACACATCAACAATGTATGCAAAAAAGCAAACTCTACCCTCGACTTTTTACGGAGAAGCTTCAGAGATGTCCCTGAAAACTGTAGGAAAAATTGCATATATCTCATAAGACATTAGTAAAATCAATAATGAAGTATGGAGCTACTATCTGGAACCCATACTTAAAAGGAGATATTGACAAGCTAAAAAGAATACAAAACAAGGCAGTCGGAGTCATCAAAAAAGAACTTTAAAGACCAGGAAGCAGGATCAATCATCAAGAATGTGTCAAGATTTAGAACTGGAGATGCTTGAGGAAAGAAGACTCGGTCTCTGCTTGAATCTCATGTATAAGTTGGTTGAGGGGCTAATACTGGAACTACATGTACCAACTACATATACCAGCTAGTCGATTCACAAATAAAGCAAATCTGAAAAGACACATTACAGCAAAGTGGTACCAATACTATAAGAGCAGGAACATAGTCGAAAAACGAGTCTCAGACAACACTAGGAGTCTAATTATACCAGAGAGCAAGAATCCGCAATATAAAAACACTTGACATTGTCATTCATTGGAACAAACCAGAGACTGTTGTGCATGCGAACTCTGTAGAAGCATTCAAGACAACACTGCAGAGACAATGCCAATAACACCAGGGCGCCTCTCTCTTCTATTGTGTAAGGGAACTACAATGTACTTAATACAGATACTGGCAGGGGAGCAATAGCCGGCTAGGACCAATAGCCAGTTATTGCATAATTTCGGCTATTTAGGCACGATTTTTTAGTTGTTTTTTTTTAGATAATTCACAAGATGATGAACAATTTTCTCAAACAGAAAAAACAAAAATTTTTGAGGCACACACTAAAGATGAAATAATATCATAATAGGATACTATTCCTTTACCAGTACACGGTGCTTTCAAAAGTAGGCGATAGGCAGCTATATTCCACCTCCGACTTAAACAGTTTGCCGCTAATTTTGTAATAAAATATATGAAGAGGCAGCCGCCTACATTGGAGTTGTTTGCCTGCTTCTCTCAGAACTATTGAAAGCCCTTGTACAGATATGAACTATTATCAAAGTGCAGATAAATTATTAAAGTTACTTTCAATTTGATTTTGGCGAAAATAAAAATCATCGGGACTTGGGAAATACAGTCCCCTATTTCCCGCATGTGCAAAAAAGGGAAATGTGGTTTCTTTCAAGGCATCTTAGGCAAAAAAAAAAAAAATGTATGGTTCCGGTTACTCCCCCCCCCCCTCCCCAAAAATAGGGTAGGTAGGTAAGGATTTTTTTTTTTGCTTTTTTATTTATTCATTTATTTACCGTTTTTTTTTTTGTTACAACAGGAAAAACACACAAGCAATATGTGGCATATCCCATAGCCACCAATAATTCAAAGTTCAGCTGTAATGTTAATCTTTAAACTACAACCTTAAGTGTCAATAAAGAACTTTCGAGTTAGCCCGGATTACTGTTATGATCCTGCATTTGTTCGCGCCTTCTCAATTTTGTTCCTCATGTGTTCTTCCGGTTTTCATATTTACCGTCACAACGTATGTAATATTTTTACTTTTTAGCGCATTAAATTTATTTTGTATAAAGAAACCCAAGAGAATCTTAAAACATACCACTGTGGGTTATTTAGTTGAATGTCAAATTACTGAAATGTATCAGGCAGAGAAAAATGTGCAGACAGACGGGAAATCGAACCCAGGACCTTCCGAACAATTACAGGGCGCTTTTACCAATTGTGCTATGGGGGCTGTCTATATATTAATGAAACTGGAAATAACATTGAAAAACATTTTTCTCGCAACTGGCGATAATAAAAGCAAGAATATAATGGTAACCCGGGTTAACTCGAAAGTTTCCTATTGCACTTAAAAAAAAATTTATTACTAAAAAAGTGTATGCCAAGTTTGATTAAAATCCATCGAATAATGTTGACTCTAGCCTGTTTACAATAACCATTTATTTTCCAATTTTACTGAAATTGGCAGTTTTGTACATTTTCAAACCCAATTACAGGACATGAAATTGAAGCCAGTTGTAAGGTAGCCCAAAGAAAATTTTTTGGGCCACTAAATTTATGAAATTGACAATTATTGGTGGCCTAAAACAAAATCTAGTTGCCCAACTAAACTGAAACAAATTACATTTGTTGCATTTGTTTTATCAATGAATCATTATTACATGTTCATTGATAAAAATACAATTCATTTTTCCTATATCTAATCCTCAATCAGTCTTTCCCTGCACATTTCTCTAAAGATGCTTACTCATGAGCTGTACTCCCCGTCAAAATAATCAGTCTTCACATGATTCCAAAATGATAGTCCTATAACATAGGACCTACATGTAGGGTAGCAATATTTCCATTAAATTCTCTAGTTTTATTTATTTTGCTATTCACTATTTTTGATATTTTTTTTAATGTCAAGCTGTGGTATTTCAAGAAAAAAAATGATTGAAAATATCAGCATAAAATGAAAAATAATTCAAAGGTAATGTGAAGGCATATGTTAAAGGACTACACTTGTCATTGGACTTTTTTTTCTAAATTTTGTTGAGTACTGTATACAACAGTATAGCTATAAACAATTATCAAACATCTTTTTTATTAGGATACACAGTTTCCAAAACACAAATAGATACTGATGCAAACCAAATTTATTAACAACTATCATTTTTCACATTAAAAAAAGGAATAAAAATGTGAATTCAGTTGAAAATACAAACATTGGGTCAAACAAGTATACTCGAGACTCTCCTGTTATCCAAGCAATGGCCCATTTAAAAGTTAAAAACAAATCAACTAAAACTACCTCAAACACTTATTAATTGGTGTGAATATTGTGATCACTAGCTGCAATGAAGTATATTCCATCCGATTAGAAGCATTATATAGTCAACTAGAAGCACTATATAGTAAACTAGAAGCACTATATAGTCAACTAGAAGCATTATATAGTAAACTAGAAGCACTATATAGTCAACTAGAAGCACTATATAGTCAACTAGAAGCATTATATAGTCAACTAGAAGCACTATATAGTAAACACATCTTTTAAACCACACTAGGAGTCCATGGTACTCGCTGTCAGCCACAGCAAGTTAAACGACATGGTAGTCACATGGTTTTCTTTTTCTGTAGGTAGATGTAAAATGTTCAGCAATAGTTTTTAAAAATAAAATAGATTTTGCATGAATAAACGAAATTTGTGTCCTGATGATATTAATTTAAGCAGACGAGTCACCCCGACATTTTATTTTGGGTCAGTACCGATAAATTTATCAACTTCAGGTTGCAATGACATTACATGTAAAGTGGTCGTCTCTGGTGTGCGAGCAACTGGTCAGAGCTCGGTGTTTAGCAGCACCCGCGAGAATATTGTGCTCGAATAACAACAAGTGTGGCTGTCAAATTTTTCCATTTTTCCCAATGTAATGAATCGTAGATTTTATGGCGATGACACTCTAACCCCTGGCTAAAATTTTGCTATCTGGCATTTTAAGTTATGTTCATTCATAATTGGGAATTTTTGGCTTAAATTTTGGGAAAAAAGATATGATTTATCATTGGAAATATGGACGAATATCAGCTATAAATTTGGAGGAACAAAAATTCTTGGCGGTTGGCAAGATTGGCTACTTGCCTAAAGGAAATTATATAGGCCATTACTAAGTGCATTCCTCTGCAATTTGGGTCACCCAGATCCGATTTCAGTCGAAATTGGCGACCTGGCAACCATCTGTTTTATGCTATGCGTATATCTAAGATGCCAAACTTTTGTTTAGATATTTTACGTAGATCAAATCAGAAGTTCACCAAGCAGTACAGGCAAAATTGAAATCTTAATTTTCATTGGATGTTAAATTTCCCAGAGATGCGAAGCTGAGAAAATGTCAGGTATTGACCACATTCGTATTAAAATTCCAATTTTTACTATGTAAAGCAAGCGATATATAAAGCTAACATGTATCGCTGGTAAGGCAATGGATTAATGATCAGAAATAAAAAGAGTAATGCTTAATTAATGTATTTATCAAACATAAATTGTGTAAACTCCAAAATTATTGTGGACATGTAGATGTGAATTTTGTTTATTTATATTACATTTCTTGATAAGTTGTCTCCCTTTAGAAATATACTACATATGTAGAACGTTTGTAAAGAGTTAACTCCCTTTATGGACTGTGAACATATATTTTTTGTGTGTGATAATTTTCTAATATGAGAGTGATCTCCCTTATTTACAACTTACAACTGTGTATACAGGTAAATGTGTTTTGTGAGTACTTTTCAGGTCTTTTGTTTTATTTCAACTTTCTATTGTCAGTGTGTAGATTTGGCTAGCTGTGTCTAGTCTGGACCAGTTTTCTGTATAGTATATATGCTGGGCAAATTTATCACTAATTTAGTTTCTATTTTGAACTCACTGAATGCTGCCACCAGATTACCAAGGTATTTATGATATTTATGTTATTTTGTAATAGTTTATTTTTTCTGTAAATTTTGTAATAGATATGTTTATGCACTATGATAATTTATATAAAGGTATATGTTCTGAACATTATTATATATTCATAGTGGTACACATTTAATATATAAGTTTTATATGATTGTAATTTGAATTATGATATAAAATATAAAAATGTATTTTTTTATAACAATTTGTTTATGATAGCCATTCTAATGTTATTGTCAGTTTCGTCTTTGTCTGTGAACTAATTCATGTATTTATGTTCATTTCAGGATGGTAGAAAATGAGCTGTAGATATATGTACATTGGCTGCATACATTACACTGATAAAGCGTTATTCGCTTAGTTCATATTACCGTACTCCATGGCCAAGTGATTGCAAGTTGACTGGCATGGGGGTACTACTGACAAGTACTGTATTCTGTAGGCCAATCAGTATCATATGAACCATATCATTAATATTATCATGATATCACCCACATAATGACATATTATGGGTTATGACGGCTATGTGTAGGGCATCGAGGAGAATCAGGGATATATCACATACATATAGCATAAGTTATGTTAAACTAATTATATTAGCATTAAATGAGTTATTTCAATATTTTGAAAATCAAGATATTATCTTATTCCCCCAAATCTCTGTGGTAAGAAGTTTTACCATGCTGCAGGACCTTTCATCAGTCTCCGACGTATTTGGCAGCAAAATAGTGAATGTCGATCCCGAACTTCAGTTGGTATATTGCGTCTTGAGCTCGAACCCGAGATTGATATCCACAGACCAGAGGTTTTAGCGACATTCCAGACATTTCCTTGTCAAAGTGACGACTATGACAAAGTCAACAAAATTTTCAAATTTATAAGAAAAGATGAAAGTCAAACCGCAACAATGTCAATATGCAAGGACCGACAACTCTGTGTAAAAGATTGTTGAGGAATACAAGGAATGACAACTCTGTATAAGACGGTGTATCAATTTGTTCCCAATAATCATTCTTGCACGAGTGATTTTGTGAGAAAGTTTTTCAGTTTACAATTTACATGTGGAAGGCATGTGGTCCCTTCCCGTGTTACCTGGTTCTACCTCGATCATTTAAAACTAGCCGCCTCCATCTGACTGAAAAAATGTTATGTATTGTGTAAACAAGCATACAAAAGGAGAAAAAAGTCTGCATAAAAGACAAGATTTATTTTGTCTCATGGCTTCACACTACAAAATCAAACGGTAAAATAAAATAGTTCACATCTTGTCAACATTGAAATTGTATTTTTAACATTCCAGATTTTGAATTATGGTGCTGAGAGAGTACATAAACTACTATTTTTCCCACTGTTGACTTTATATATGGTTCTACATTCTTGACAACTATTTATCATAAAGTAGTTTTGTTTCTGGATTTGAAATGATACTTGGTTGAGCAAGATATAGCATATAAGATTATTAAAGGGAGAAACCACTTACACACTGGTGATAAAGTGATGTGATTTGATGATAGGAAAACCGAATTCATGTCGTATAAGATCAGTTGGTAAATTCCAATCTCTGTCTACGTACAAGGGGACAGATTCACTAAAGGTTCTAACTTTACTCGTGGACGTAAATGTAGACGTAGACGTAACTTACATCGAAAATAAGGGTAACTAAGGGCTGTTTCTTTCTTTCTACGTATAAAGTTACGTCTGAGTATAATCTGATCGGTACCATCCGATAACCTTATACTGAAATAATATTTCGCTGTGATAACATTTAAATTCTAAATTCTAAATTCTTCCAAAGCTAAGATAGTCATCTTTTTACAGTGGTTACTCTTAGACGGATTTGTCTACATATTTAGATTTATTATTTGACCTTGCATTATACCGCATTCTTTCTAGAAAATATTTATTTACATTCTAAATTGGAGCTCAACAGATGAAGTCTAATTGACAGAAAAACGATCGTCTTGAGCATTATAACTTAGGTAATATGCTTATAATATCATACACTGAAATGTATTCAGTGTATCTACTTATAATACATCGTTCCCTAAATTTTAGATAAAACATGCATTAAAAGTCAATCAATTAATACATGTAGTATATGTATGTCTACAATACAGTGTCATAATAAAATGTGCATATATTCTGATTGTAATTTACAGACAATACATTTAGAATCATGGTTTGAATCATGTTTTAAGTAGTATTCTATATTGAAGTCATTAGAATTTTGTATAAGAAATAACATTAAATGGTATGTACTTGTAATGTTCTTGCAATGTTTAGTGTCTATAATGAAAACATTATTCCATTTTGATGAATTTGAATCTTTTGAAAGACTAGACAAGTATATATCTTTTTTTCTGATGAAAAGATGTGTATTTTAAAATGAATAATTGGGTTTTTATGTAGACAAGTTAACTCTTGTTGTAAATAATGTTTAGCAAACTATTTCATTAGACCACTTATACCATTACACGTCAAAATAGCAATTTATGTCAAAAATCTGGTGTAAAAGATACCCTTTTGTATAGTTTGTCATAAGTCTCAATTAAATGATTGAGATTATTTAAACCACCCTATAAATAGAGCCCTTCAATATATATTTTTTTCTAATTTTAAAGTAAATCCATCGATCGCTACCTGGGCTTTCGTCATTTCCATATTTTATATAACAACGGTTTCAACACAGAGAACAATTGCGAATTCCAAACGGGACAAAACCAGGTGTCCGGGAGGGGTCAACGCCCCTGTCAGCATGACACACCCATCGCAAATGTTTCATGGAAACCTCTCGCGTTTGGTGAAAAGTTCAAGATCGGTGAAAGGGTCATCTTTTGGTTTCTAAAGGTAAACACATTTTCTAATTTAATTTTGCTTATAAAATTTCTAGACTCTAATAATAAAAAGTAATTGGTAATTCTTCACCTTTCTCTATCCAGTGCACTTTAATTTGGACCTAATTTTATAACCTCTCATTTTCTCTTGACTGTCTTATTTTTGAACTTTTCTAATTTTTGTTACCTGCTATATTTCCTCCTAGTTTAATTATTCAAACACCAAATAATTTTCCTTTCTTAGATCGTTTGTATTTTTAATTGCGAAAAGTGAAAAAATTCCGTTAATAGTATATATAAAAACTGATAATTAATTGTAAGTTTTAGTTCATAATAGAGATATCGGTACTTTGTCGACGTTGCATAGGAGCATATCGTTCTTAACTTCAAATATTTCTTTCATTTACCATTTTGCTGAATGTACATGATTTTTAATTATTTGTAATGAATTAAATCAGCCAAACGTCTGTGGAAATTAATTCATTACTATATCATTATTTAATTTCCATAGACGTCTGCCGGATTTAAATTCATAAAAATTTAATTCAATCAAAATCGATGACTGGTCAGATAGATAGATTGTATATATTAACTTTTCCTACATTTGACATAAATTTTGACAAATAAGAAAAAAGAAACACACCAAGAGTAGCCTTTTGTAATGTGTATGTGTACCCCTTGCTTTCAGGGTGGATATCTCTTAAAGATCTAATAAATCTTTTTTTCTCCCAGAAGGTTTTGAGGAGCTTATAATTTACAATTATATATTTTTTATAATTTACAATAATACTGTATATTGTGATACAGAGATGAGTCACAGAATTGGAAAAAAGAAGTGCTTGAGTTCGATTACGTGTTGTGAAAGTGACAAGTGAAGTTTGTTGATAAGCTAAAGAGCATATTCTTCATCAAACGTAGTCACACATTTTCGTCAAACAGTTTTAAAAGACATGAAAATAATTATACAAAACCTATAAACGGGATCAAGTGGTACTGGGACAACTACTTACATGTTTTGAGTGAGTAAGTTGTACATTTTGGTCATAAATTATTATGTTTTAATTCTTAAAAAGATCCTTGATAAAGTTTAAATGTAATTCATATGTTCTGTATTCCACAATGCCGACATTTATAATTCTATTTCGATTGGAGATTTATATGAATGACACTCATTATTGGAAATATAAAAGGGTTGTAATTTTTTATGTTACAGTTCTTTTTAATTTATTGAAGTTAAGGTTGATAGAAACATAAACCCACTAATTATACTAATGTATACATTCAAGTATAATAAACATAATATCTAGCGTAACAACACCCAGGAAAATACGTAGAGATCGTACTAAGTACACCTGATTCTACAACCAAGAAATGGTGACGACGAAAAGATTCTTTTGTGTACATGTTTGATTCTGGTATGTTATATATTAAGAAAAGAATTGAAATTTGCTCATAATTATATATAACTTGCTCCCAATCTATGTAACAAAATCTGAGGGATGCTTACCAAAATTCGGTTTTGGTCTTACAGAAATACGTTGTATATGCATGTTCGGCATTAGGTAAATTATATTTATTCAAATATTGTCTTTTATAAAATAACTTACATTTTATGTTGATTTTTTATTTACTGAAATCATGGCAATTGAATTACGATCTAACTTACCGACTTGCAGATTTAACGCAATGCCCAAGCAGATGGAAATATTTTTCTGGTCATTGCTACCTTTTTGTTGAGACAACTATGCCATGAAAAGCCGTCAAAGTATGTACTTGCATCAATATTGAAGCTTATAGTTATGTATTTTTGGGAATTCCTATGTGAAAGAGACGTGTAATTATCCAAAGGTTCACATATTTATTGTTTATTACAATGTTAATTAGATTTTAGTCAGTACATGTATATTATTATGCCCCCGGCCTGAAACGTCCACAGGGGGCATCTGGTGTTTGGATCGTAAGTCAGTCTATCTGTCTGTTTGTCTGTCCGTAATTCCGTCCCGCTGACATATAAAGTGCAATAATTCAAGTATTGATTGTGCTACAGTAACCAAACTAATTTCATCTAAGGGTTACTCACACTTCACTGACATCACATGCCCTTGGGGTGGGATAGGCTCAAAATGTAGGGCATTGCAAGTATAAAAGTTTGGATACTGCTTTTTTCAGAAATATTGTGGAAATGTTTGCTCTTAATTGACTGTAATTGATAACTCAATTGAAAACAACTGGTTGAAGCTACATCAAGTCATACTGGGTAAGCATCTCTAACGAAAATGTTCGTTTGTAAGTGCCGATATAATTATTAGCTCACCTGAGCTTGTCCGTCCGTACACTATTCACATTTCCGACCTCTCTGAAACCACTGAAAAGATTTTAATGAGAAAAAGGAAGCTAGTACTCAATGTAATCTACCAAGTTTGCAGCTAGATCGGCCCAGGATTGGATCCACGGTGGGGCATATTAGGTCCCAGAGGGTAAATCTCCAGAATCGCTGCATTAATTGACAAACGGATGTATGTGAGTGATCTACTGGGATGTGATGATCCAAGTTTGTATTTTGATAGAAATCGGAATATCAATTCTGACACGTTTTTAGGTCTTCATTATTATTATTATTATTATTATTAACCCCTCTTCACTTGTATTCACTATGATGCATTCATTTTTTTGTGTTTACCTGTAATTAGGTGAAGAAATGTTTTCATGTAAGAATTTTGCTGAAATCTAATTTTCAGAAACTTTAACTAATTTTTAAGACTGCAAAAGGGGAATATAAGAAAAAAAGAAAACTGGGATTAAGAAATGTTTACTTTACCTACTTTTTATCTTGTCTAAAATATATACGGTACTGGGAAATATTAAGAAGGTTTATTACCCAAGTTAACCCAACAGAAGGATATTTTAGATATTTTATACAATAAAATAAACATAGCCCTAAACCCTAGGCAATTTGGAAATATACTTATGTCAAATATTGGCTGTCTCTAAACCCTAGTTAGCTGAAGATGTATAATTGTGTAATGTATTATATGTATAGTAAATAAAAAGAACAAAACTATATATAAACTTATATCAAAATGTGTACTATATTATACCAAGGAAATGGCACATATTACGCTTCTCTTCTGTCCTGTTTTACCATTCTATTGCTGGCAATGATAAATTGTTTAGTTCGGTAGGGTTTACTCAGTAGAGCTGTACACTGTATGTATTACTGGTGTATCCAGTATTACGCGTAATATATAGGGAAGAAAGCCAGGACATCGAACTTCACAAAGCCTTCCTAAGTCTAAGTGCTGCCGTACGTCATTATTACTTTTATTGTTCAATACTTCTATGAATTTTATTACCTCCCTTTGTATGTCTATAAAAAGTCTCACTAGGATGTTTTTACATTTATTTTTCAATTCTTCTGTGAATTTTATTACCTCCCTTTGAATGCCTGTTCTTCAATCATTCTATAAACTTTTTAGTTATAACCTCCCCATGTATGTCTGTAAATAGTCTCGCTGAGATGTTATTACTTTTATTGCTCAATCCATCTATGAATTTATTACCTCCCTTTGTATGTCTATAAAGTGTCTCTGGGATGTTATTACTTTTATTAAATCCTCCTATGAAATCATTACCTCCCTTTGTATGTCTATATATTGTCACTTGGATGTTATTACTTTTATTTAATCCTTCTATGAACTTGTTTACCTCCCTTTGTATATCTATAAAAAGTCTCACTGTGATGTTATTATTTTATTGTTCCATCCTTCAATGAACTTTATTACATCCCTTTGAATGCCTTTTCTTCAATCGTTCTATACATTTTTTAGTTATTACCTCCCCTTGTATGTCTATAAAGAGTCTCACTGTGATGTTATTACTTTTATTCAATCCTTCAATGAACTTTATTACCTCCCTTTGAATGCCTTTTCTTCAATCATTCTATAAACTTTTTAGTTATTACCTCCCCTCGTATGTTTATATAGAGTCTCACTGAGATGATACTGTTTTTATTGTTCAATCTATTGTTTTCTGTCAAAACATATATATTCATATATCACCAGTGATGTCACTTTAAAGGAAATACCAGAAATTTCTACCTATGCTAGGGACTTACAGAATCTTTGTCTTCAAAATTGTGACAGGACCTTATTCAAATTTCTGTAGCACATTGGTTCCTTATCAAGTGGCAACACAGGGTTTGTGTAATATTACATTTTGTTCATATTTTAATAATGTTTACACCACACTAAAAATCACTTAATGCATGTTAGTAATTTTTTCTACTTACAATGTACCTGAGAAAAAGTGATCAGCCTTATGCGAGTAAACTGTCAAAATGTCCTATATTGTCAGAGGAGGTTTCAACTTGTGCTAACTAGAAGTAATTATCAGCTGAGGTTTCAAATTGTGGAGACTAGAGGTAATTATCAGCAGAGGTTTCAAATTGTGCTGACTAGAGGTAATTATCAGATGAGGTTTCAACTTGTGCTGACTAGAGGTTATTATCAGCTGAAGTTTCAATTTTTGCCAACTAGAGGTAATTATCAGATGAGGTTTCAACTTGTTCTAACTAGAGGTAATTATCAGCTGAGGTTTCAACTTGTGCTGACTAGAGGTAATTATCAGCTGAGGTTTCAACTTGTGCTGACTAGAGGTAATTATCTGCTGAGGTTTCAACTTGTGCTGACTAGAGGTAATTATCAGATGAGGTTTCAATTTTTGCCAATCAGAGGTAATTATCAGATGAGGTTTCAACTTGTGCTGACTAGAGGTTTTTATCAGCTGAAGTTTCAATTTTTGCCAAGTAGAGGTAATTATCAGCTGAGTTTTCAACTTGTGCTAACTAGAGGTAATTATCAGCTGAGGTTTCAACTTGTGCTGACTAGAGGTAATTATCAGCTGAGGTTTCAACTTGTGCTGACTAGAGGTAATTATCAGCTGAGGTTTCAACTTGTGCTAATTAGAGGTAATTATCAGCTGAGGTTTCAAATTGTGCTGATTAGAGGTAAAAGACATAGTCAATCACAATGCTCTATTCCCTCAGCTAAGAAAGTTTGCATTATGACATGTACATTTACTTCCTTGAGTGTATCTGTAAGCCAGTATGTACATGTATTTGTCTCATTATAATTCATCAAACATAAATTAACTATGAAAGAATTGGTTAAACATTTCCGGCATAAACTTTTCAACAAAGTAAACCGCTATGAAATGATGGCAGCATGCACACAAATTTCCAACAATCACAATCAGAGGTTTATGGTCATGTAGCAGAAGTATTACTATTATATGAGAGTGCTCCAACAATCACAATCAGGTCAAGGTCATGTTACAGAAGTATTACTATTACATGAGTGCTCCAACAATCACAATCAGGTCAAGGTCATGTAATAAAAGTATTACTGTTATAGGAGTGTTCCAACAATCACAATCAGAGGTCAAGGTCATATAAAAGAATTATTACTTACATGAGACTGCTCCAACAATAACAGAGGTCAAGGGCATATAACAGAAATATTACTGTTGCATGAGTGCATCAATGATCACAGAGGTCAAGGTCACGTAACAAAAGTATTTCTGTAACAAGAGAGTGTTCCAATGATAAAAGGTCAAGATCACATAACAGAAGTATTACTGTTACAAGAAAGTGCTCCAACAATCACAGTCAGAGGTCAAAGTCATGTAACAGAAGTATTATTTAACAAGAGAGTTCTCAACAATAACAAACAGAGGTCAAGGTCATTTAACAGGAGTATTACTGTTACAAAAGAGTGTTCCTCATTGCAGTATCACAAATTTTCTTCCTTTTGTAAACAAAACAAAAGCTATCAAATTTTTCCAGATTTATTAGGCTTCAAGTTTGAATTTTTTAGACTTTAAATAAAGCTTGGCCTTGCTTTGTTCTTAACATCAATACTTTGTTTGACAATTATACATACATTAACATACATAACATTGAAATTAGGTATACAAGCTAACCCACACTATACACAAACACATATACAGGTCTGGTTGTCCATACTGTACACATATATAGCTTATTACACTGTACACTTTGATGTATATACATATATCTATATACAAGTTGCTCAATTTGTCCTTATAATAAAACACTTACAATCCAGATTTCATACCATTCCATGCCATACTACATACATATATACTACATACTGTGGAAAAGATTAGTAACACTTGTAACAGCAATGTAATACAAATGTTATGGTGTAATACACAGGTATTATGTAATTATCATGCACAATGTAATACATATTTATAATGTATAATACATGTGCAGATAAATTACACAGCATTATGATGTAACACACAAACAATGTATTACAATAGTACAATGGTGTAATATACATACAAATTAAGATACCAATGTGCAGCAGTATAATATACATGTGCTGTAATGTAATACACATGTACTGTAATGTAATACACATGTACTGTGATGTAATACACATATACTGTAATGTAATACACATGTACTGTAATGTAATACACATGTACTATGATGTAATACACACACATATATATATATAATGTAATTCATACATTATTATACACATGTATGATAATGTACTACACTTGCTGTAGTGTTATGCACATCAACATTGATGCAATTCACAAGTTACACTATATGCACTTATGCAGATGTAATACACAAGAATGAGATACGCACCTAGTTTCTGGTACTTTTACAAGTTCTTTAGCCTGAAGATATGGGACAAAACAAACTTTGAGTAATTATACACTGGTATTACTATTTCATAATTATCTGGTAAAGGGCTGATGTTAGGACCAATGGTCCTGTTTTTACTAATTGTTTTAAGGCTATATATGGCAATACTGCAACAGTTGATTATAAATCGTGATGGCAAATAAAATGGACAAGACCACTGACATTTCAGCAATGGGACAAGTAAACTGACCAACTTCCCCACATAACTTTGGGTTTCTAATGGCACTGACCAGTACATTTGTAGTAGGAAATGTCACCATTAAAAGCTAAATATTATATAGGCCTACAGTAACAACCATGGGATATATATACAATATATATATATATATATATATATATATATATATATATATATATATATATATATATGTATATGTCGTTTTTTATACATGGTTGCTATATCTATAACAGTAACAAGTCACAAAATTTATGACATGAGAGGATCCTGCTACCATATACAATATATCAACATACAAATGTATTCAGTTTGGATACAGATCATATGTAATACCAGTGTAAGCATACACCATTAACTATGTTTTGTCTAATAACTTTATGTAAAATCATTTGTTCAAAATTTTCTGTGCAAAACTTTGGACTTCAAATTCATGATTTAGAATACATATATATATATATATATATATATATACTCTTATATATATGGCTGTAAACATTTTAGTGCAATCATCAAAATGAGAGTAATAATTACATTAGGATATTTAACAGCCAGGGAGGAATACAATATAAAATGTTTACTTTTGGTTTTTAGGACTCAAAATTGCAATGAAGTGCTTATTACAAAAACTTGATAATATCTAGCAATTATAAGAATATATATTAGATAATAAGTAAAAACAATACTAACAAAAAAAGAATAGTAAATAGATCTAGCAGAAATTGTAAATGTCATTTCATTTTTTATTTTAAAATTGATTAAGATTACTATTAAATTGTTCTTGTGGATACACCAATACAGAGAGTTTTACATTTTTACTGTACAGCTATTGGTTTAGAATCTATAGGCCTACAGTTATAAATATAAAACAAATATTTGATTCCGATTTACGTATATGTACAGTAATAAGTCTTTATACAATTGAAGTTCTCAGATTTAGCACAAGTCAGACTAAGACAGCAGTTAATCATATAAAAGTCTGTGATTGGTCAATTTTACTTGTCCCAGCCAAACTATTCATTTCAGCTTGATTTAATTAAAGAAAAAGTTAAAATCTCCTAGATTATTGAAAATTAATGCTATACAAATAAATATGAAGTTAATTATCTGAATCTTTGGTAGTATATATGTTAAAAGTAAAACTTAAATATATGTCGTAAGATATGTTTATTCAATAAAATGTATACAGTTGTGTGGATCGAAAATGATTATATAAATCTCACACTAAACATATATGTGTATATATGGGGTGTGGATAGAGAATGGTTATATGAATCTCACGCTATATAATTCCGTATATAAATTAATGGAGCAGTAAGACATCGTATATTCTACGAAATACTAAATCAATACTTAAATTTGTGGATGCACTGGTACTCCTAAGTGAAGAAAGGTAATTAACTACAGCAAGCTACCTAAATAATTTGTCAAGAAATATTTAAATTGTACAAAAACATGGCTCTAATGTTACATTTTGTACCAAAATAATAGTGGTAAAAACCATCTTGCTTAGGAGACCACCTGACATTACAGATCATAAATTTTAAGTCTCTTGATAGAGATTTATTAAGTACATAACCTCACATAAGAGACCACCTCACTAATCAGACCACTTTGAGCGAGTCGGTTAGGTGGTCTTATTAGCGAGGTTCCACTCTACATATGTACCTTCAATGATATGATCTAACTTTTGATCTGTGACATAGAAATACTATCACATCTTACTGGAATTATTATACATTTAAATTCCTGTAGTTTGATTCAATAAATCATATCTCAGTGGTAACTTTGTTTGATATTTTAAGATATCACTAGTAACTTTGTTTGATATTTTAAGATATCACTAGTAACTTTGTTTGATATTTTAAGATATCACTAGTAACTTTGTTTGATATTTTAAAATATCAATGGTAACTTTGTTTGATATTTTAAGATATCACTGTTAATTTTGTTTGATATCCTCAGATACTACAATCACTTTGGGTTGAAAACTTCGGATATCACTAGTAGATTTGGTTGAAATATTGAAATCATCAAAATTCATTTATCCTTTCCTTTCATTGAAAAAAATACTGAGTTTCCTATTTACCCTTGATGCAAAACTGAAAAATAAAATTCATCTTGTCCAATACCCTATCTCTGAGAGAAAACTGATATACCATCTTGTATACCCTCTTTGAAGAAAAAATGGACTCATCCTGTACCCTATCTGACATTCAGATTTTTATTCTATTTTCTATATAATAGTAACTAATTCCAGTCTTCCTCTTCATACATATGCAAGTGCATGAATTCAATTATTTTTCTTCAAAATGATAGAAACTATGGTTAGCCAATTTGCATCCCTTTTTAATTTTTTCATAGTAACACTTTGAATTTAAATTTTTTTTCCCTGTCTTCATTTTTTTTTTTTTTTGGCAACTGGATGGGTGAGATTAACACATTATCAGGTACCCTTCTAGTGCTATGATTTATATGTTTTTCACAGTCATTTTATCCAAATAACTAAATGTGAACCCAGAGTAGTGACTAGATTACATAGCAATATATTAGTTCAAATAATATTACACAAAACATTGAGAAACAGACCAATATAAATCATGTGATGCTGTCAGTCTGTCAACAAAGTTTTCAACAAACTTTTATGCAAAGCTACAGCACAAAAACACTACAATAATGAAATTACCAAAATGCTCTGGAACTTCTGAACAGAATACCAAGTTCTAACACTAAACAGAATACCAAATAGTTCTGGAACTTCTGATATAAAGGTTCTAGCACTTTTGAACATAATACCAAAAAGTTCTAGAACTTCTGAACAAAATACCAAAAAATTCTAGAACTTCAGAACAGAATACCAAAAAGATCTAAAACTTCTGATCAGAATACCAAAAAGTTTTAGAACAGAACACCAAAAAGTTCTGAATAAATACCAAAAAGTTCTAGAACTTCTGAACAGAATACCAAAATGTTCTAGAATTTTCTCATTCACTTTACTGACCAAAATTTCAATAAAAATATCCAAGAATATGTTAACAGGCAAAGACAATATAGATCTAGCAATGTTACATTATAAAACATATAAAATGGAAGCCAAAATGAAAACTGGTTTTGCTTTTATTGTTTGATGCTGTATGCTGTGGTCCCTATCGTTTGCATCGAAACAAGAACCATAACTCTTACAAAATACAAAACATTAATATTTCTCTGAAAATGATATATTGCACTTTATAATTATCATAAAAACTTGCTCAGACTGTATGCCATTTATCAGCAAGAAACACGTTCATATGTACAATACAGACAAAAAATATGCATATAAAATTAATGGTACATTGGATGTAAGCCACACGTTGACAAAACGATACCATTTACTTAGTGTTTGTGGGTCTTACAATGTGTAGAAATTGTAAATTTATACATCATACTACACAGTGCAAATAACACATCTGATGACAATAAAATCAGATGCAAAAAATAAAGTTGTTCTTTACAGGTTATAAAACACCCAATACAGACAGTCTTTGATCTTTTCAAACAGTGTCAATATCTGCATTATTAAACCAATAGTATAGAATCAAGGGAGGTAACTGATATGAACACACTATAAATAATATAACATGATAACTTTAGAGGCGAAAAATAATTCTACATCATCAGAAAACATTAACATCTGAAAAAGTGCAGAATTGCTATACAAAAAACAGCTAGGAACTGGGAGTTGCATGGAAATTACAATATAAATCTTACTATATAGCATATACTATACTGTACGATTGGGATGACAAATTATGCAAATTGTCAATTACACTTATCAGGATAGAAGTCAAACTTTGATAAGACACTGGCAATAGGAACCATAGTGTGATACAAAGAAATATCAAAATTGAAAAACTGAAAAAATACAAAAATTGTACTCATGACAATAAAACATGCTCCATATATAGAATTGAAATGAATCTTGTTAAATTTTATGTAAATTGTAAACTGAATTTGTAGTAGTAATATTGAAACTGATTACAGATTATTATCTTTTTATGTGAAACCTGATGGACGAAAATGTGTCAATGTTGGTAAAATAACAAATTTTCAAACTGTAAAAAAATTTGATTTACACTTGTTGAAAATGACAAATTTTAGTTAATTACAAGAAATAGTTTTCAAATTCAAAAAATGATAAATGTTCCTTCCATTTTCTTGGTTTCTTTAAATGCACTTGCAAAGAAGTATCTCATTGCTCTGAAATACTTGTTCTACTCACAAAATGAAATACATTAAGCTGGAGAATGACATATAAGGCCTATAGGAAAGATATATATTTGTATTTATTCTGCATACCTCAGACTTTCAAGTGTGGATCTCAACTAATAATGGATGTGTGTGTGTGCTAGGTCATTCAAATATTGCAATGAAATGTAGATTGCACTTTTTCTTTTTTACTCTATGAAGATAAAGCTTTTTATGTCTCCTCTACAAGTATTAGATTTAAATGTAGAATTGCAAATATCAGTTTCTGAAGTTTTATTTTAATATAAACCTGAGTTTAACATTTTCACATATAACAGCACTTAGCAATTATCACACACAAATGCAAACACAATTGCCAAAAATATCATTCAAACCTTACACATTTATAATATACTGAATCCACTTTTTGATAATCTAATCAAAAATGAGTAATCTCCCTTCATTCGTTCCTAAAACACAAGTATTTTATCATGACTTTCTCTATGTGCATTTCATGTAAATGAAACTTTATGGTTGAAAAATCGTAAGATTTATATGGGAAGATTTATAACTGCTATGAATTAACGACAAAATATTAATTAAATTTCTTATATACTGGTGTATGTCCAAGAGTTACTCAAGGTCAAAGTGTCTCTGGGCAGTTGATGCTAGACGTATTTGAAATGATCCAGAAATCAGTCGTTAATTATCAATTACAAAACCGGCTTATCTACAATACTGAGTATAACAGGGGTCATGTATGATTTGTACTGGCATAAAAAAACAAAGCACCTTGCCAAAATCTGCATGAATTTGATAAACAATTGTTGAGGTATTTTTATAACTGATTTCAATACATGTATTTATTTAATTTACTGCAGTTCTAAGGATTATTTATGTCAAAAGAATCTATCCTGCTAACATGTAAATTATATAATGTTAGAAATCAATATAGTACAGCCTGTGTAAAAAGGATCACCAAGATTTAATTGGTTCTGCTGAGAACTTTGAAATTTTTTTGCCACTTTGCCACAAATGACCAAACAGAAACACACTTTTCCATCACAATCTTTCACCTTATGACTCGAAACTATGTTATAAGTAAGACAAAAACTGATGGCAGTTTCTTCCACTGATAACAGACTTGTGGACTTGGAAAATATATATCCAAGAAATCATACAAATGATTATGATATTTGTGTTAATGGCAATGCCACACCTGATATACAAGTGTAAATTTGTGGATCTGTCATAATCTATAGCTTATCTTTTTCTAGGAGAGCCATGGTGTTTTTTTATCATTTTATTTAAATCTGATGGCACGTCTTATTAAAATTGCACAAAAATGACACATGGTATCCATGAAAATCAACCGGTCCCAATTTTTTTAAAAGAAAATTAACTTGAAAATACCTTCCGCATTTAGAGGTTTACTTTTTATATGTGGAAATCATTGTAACTAACAACTTTTTTACCTGCAAAACATCGGACAATCAACTGCTGTTAACGAGTCAAGGTATTAGGGTAACTAATAATTGCTTTATTCCAGTTTAGATTAAGCAGTAGCCCAAGTAGGGTTTATTCACTGTACAATAACAGAAAATATGCTGATTGAAAATTTCGGTTACTTCAAATTTTGTATCTGTTGAAGGAAATGGGGCAGTCCTGTGAATTTGAGATAACAAGACTCCACTGTATTTAAAGAGTCAAATTCCCACAGTCAAACCTGTCTATAAAGGCCACTCAAGGGAACAGGCAAAGGTAGTCCTTATAGACAGGTGACTTTTAAAAAGAGGTTTGTTTGTTATAAAAATGTTAGCAAAGGTTATGTTTGAATGCTCTTCAAGGGCAGGTGCCCTTTATACAAAGGTGGCATAATTAATTACAGCATAAATTGTCACTAGGGAATGTATGGTGGGAATAATTTATCTTCATCCATAGAAATATGTTTTATCTTTTTCTCATAGCCAATCAAATGATAAAATTCTGGCAAAAATATAACACAAGGATCAAAACATCAATACAAAGTCAAAATTTGATTACAATATCTACCACTGAATCTTCCATAATAACTTATGATTAGAAAGTTAAAACTGTACCTTTTGTTATAACCACTGTACTTTGCCAAAACTAACCCTTTTAACTCTACAGAGCATAATAAACTGGGCTAACCAAAAGCAAAATGTATTCTATTTAGAAATCTACAGGTGAAAGGGTTAATAAATCTAACCTTGATAAGGTCAAAAAGTGGACTTAAAGGTCATGGTCAAAACATTTACAGGCATTTCTGGTTTTAATTACAAAATTGTACCTCTTCCTTTGAATATTAAATATGAATTTACAATATACTTGAGCTTCTGTCTTAATTAATCTATATTGTAAACTTTATACCATAATTTTGGACTTACATTCTAAATAAAAATTGCATAAAATATGGGGAAGCATTTGATGTGCTATATATAATTTTCACTACATGTAAATATACGAGACTGCTGCAGTAACTATACAGAATAATTCACACACATCATAATCTAAATCAACACCGTCAGATCTAAAATACAGCATATATTATTTCTCAAAATGATCAGTTGATTACTGAAATGCAAACGCTGATTAATGAGAGACTAAAACTGGGTTCACCAGCAAAAGATTTTAGATACGAAAACTTGGCTAATCATTTATTTCCTGAAACGTACTGTTTAAAGTTATCAATATCAACAATCATGTTTATAGATCACAGTTGTGCAGGCCCTTCTATTACTGTTAAGACAATTTTATTTGTTCTAATACCCCTACAGACTATGATAGACTGGTTCTTAACAACAGAAAAGAGCAAACTATTTATATACTAAGGGGTGAAATGATTTTAAAAGCTGATTTTTAGTGCCAATGAAGAATATGCTGCTGCTTTCATCTGAAAACTTGTATTTCTATATTTACCAACACAGACAGGAATATATAATAAATATTTTAAGTTTGTCCATCAATAGTTACATATATACAATTTCACACCTATCATAATTATCATACGATTCCTTCCATGAAACTTGTATCAAGATTTTGTATCAAAGTTCGTATAAATCCCATCTCTTTGCGTGTATTTTCAAATATGATGTGTGGATCCAGACTTTCACATCGTAAACAATTAGGAGCCATAACCATGGCTAAATTATTAACATCCATTTTTGTAACTTTGGAGTTTTCTTCTGCAGCAAAGACCTACAAACATATTTAATAAAATGTATTAAAATTTCCGACAACAAAAATAAAAATACAAATGAAAATTCAAGTGATGAATGACTATAAAATATAGGACAAACATATTTTAATTTGCTCAAAATGTTAACATGAATCAAAGGATATGTAAACTTCCTGTTGACAAGTAGCTGAAATTGACCTTTAGACTTGTTTCTAACAAATCAAAGCTATATTGTGATTCATGAAATTTGTTTTGAAATACACCACAACTTCCTTCCTTTATATGTGCATGAGTGTGTGTGTGAGAGAGAGGGTGACAGAAACACAGATCGTGAGAGGGTGACAGAGATTGAGAGAGGGTGACAGAGATTGAGAGTGACAGAAACAGATTGAGAGAGGGTGACAGAGATTGAGAGAGTGACAGAAACAGATTACAAGAGGGTGACAGAAACACAGATTGAGAGAGTGACAGAAACAGATTGAGAGAGGGTTACAGAAACAGAGATTGAGAGAGGGTGACAAAGATTGAGAGAGGGTGACAGAGATTGAGAGAGTGACAGAAACAGATTGAAAGAGGGTGACAGAAACACAGATTGAAAGAGGGTGACAGAGACTGAGTGATAGTGACAGAAACAGATTGAAATAGGGTGACAGAAACACAGATTGAGAGAGGGTGACAGAAACAGAATGAGAGAGGATAACAGTAACATACAGATGGTGACAGAAACCAATAGAGATTGAGAGATTGTAACAGATTGACAGAGATATTGAGACAGAAACAAAAAGGGAGTGACAGAAACAGAAAGAGAAAGAGAGACTCAGAGAGGCAGACAGAAAAATAAGGAAAAATACAAACTGATAGAGTACAAGCCACACTAACCTGTAGAAACCTGATTAAGTATGCCAGCACTAGTCTGTTGATTTCTGGTAATCTATTCACCACATTAATGGCTTCTTCAACATTTTGAAAGTTTTCAATACAGTCTTCATAAAATTCTGCTGGTATCAGAGGTTCCTGTAGTTCCCTGTACCAGAGCTTAAGTAGAGATGCGGGAATGTGAGGATCGGGGCAATCAGATGGAATGGACCACTGATCACATTTCAGCTTCAAGGCATTCACTTCATCTATATCACCGGGAACTCTGTCAAAATCAATTATCAAATTATTCAAAGAAGGGTGAGAACACTAAAAGTTACAGCTGTACGAATGGAAGAAATACATGTTGCTTGTGAATAAAATGTTTTCAAGGCAGGTTACACTCATGGATGACTGAATTATCTAATTTATTTATTTAGCTTTTTTGGGTGGGAATTACAATTTATTTACCAGCACTGAATTGTTTTTTGATATTCAGGCACGGATAATCTCTTGTTAAGGTATTACTGGAGGTATTTTTCTGTCACTTGTCAAATACACATACATTTTATAAAGAACTTAACACCTTAGATACCCAGATAGATATCTAGCTGTCTTGTCAAGTATCTTCTCACATTTTGTAATAAGACCTCTCCAATATCTTGACAAAATTATTGTTTTTAAATAGCATATCTGGATACTGTTTAATCACATTTAGAACTTTGGCATATATCTATGTGGATTTTGATAGTCTTTGCCCATCTGAGTTTTGATTGTTGTTAGAGGCTTTCATATACATTGGAACCTCACCAAAAGACCCAACTCACTTTGGAGACCACCTCGCATTTCAGACCACAAGTTTTCAGTCGCTTAATAAATTTTTGGCAAGTACAGTACCTCACTTAAGACACCACCTCACCAATCAGACCAATTTAAGTCAGTCAGTTAGGAGGCCCTATTAGCAAGGTTCTACTGTACAGTGTCAAACAAACTGTACATTTACAGAAAACATCCATCTATGAAGTAAAAGATGAATAGAGCCGAGTACTTTATATTTACCGGAATATACCCTCTGTTTGGGCACCATTGAGACGTAACACTTCCTCTGACAGAGTTGTTTGTAACCATGGTAATCGTCTTTCTGCAAAACGTTCCTTCTGCAGTAGGAGTATGTCCTCTAGTGAACTTCCAAACATTGAAGGCGAAAACACAGATTTCTGAAGATAAGATAAATGATTTAATTGCTTATACATAAATAATTCTGCAATTTAAAAACTGGCACTTATGGAGGTATTAAACAACTGACTCACAAATTCAATTTTCTTCATACTTCACCTTGATCTTCATTGAAATGCAAACTATGAAAAATATTTATCTGCACAATTTTGAGAAAAATTACATTAAATATCCTCCACCGAGGTATATCTAGAATTCCCATGAAAAGAGGTCAATCTAATTTCTTGTTTATTGTGCGAGATATAAATACATATCAAAAACATGAATTAATACAGGAAAAGAAATATTTTCTTTATAAAATTACCAAGGGAAAATGATATTCAATGTATATATTTCAATATCTGTATGATAAAGGTTTCAATGAGTATAGCAATTATAGAACAAAAATTCACCATTTTCTCTTAAAATTGACAATTTACAAAAATCTGTAAATTCAATTTTCCCCCCAAAATATTTTCATAATCCTTAAGGTATTATTATTTAACATGATGAATACAAAAAGAATTCATCCCTAGAAATTCAAAATATTTAATTTATCCACAGAAATTTAAAATATTGTCAACAAAACTTAACTATTGTGACATGTTAGTTACAGCGGGCTCAGTATTTTTCTGGCACGACTAAAATTTGAAAAATATATAAGTAAATACTGAATATGAATCAACTGATTAAATATTAAAATTAGTCTTATGACATCTTAAATGAAAAAGTTGACTTAAAAGTGTCAGTCTGGTGGATAGAGGTGTCATTACGATGATTACACCTGTATGATAAGTGTCATCATTGTAATTTACCAATCGTCAAATGCCCGACACAGCACTTTAGGGTAAGATTTTCCACCATGATGTCACAATCATACAGCCTGTCAAACATTTGTGTGGTTATGATGTCACGATCCAATGACGTCAGAAAGCACAATAAACTTACGTCATTTTTAACCAAATGCATTCCGAACGTCCAGCATTATTCGGATAGTGTATAATTCCTCCTTAAATATGAAATATGGGAATATAGGTTCAAATGTTTTGTTTTTTGTTTTTTTTACACAAACTGCAAACACACTTTGAAGCCAAGGATGTTACATATAGGACCTCTGAGAAGACAACATATACATATACATTAGATACTAACTCACCTTTGCCTGTTCAATTTCCTCAAGATTAGGTTTCCTTTGTCCCTTTTTAGGACCACTTTGCATCATTTTTTCTAACCGTCTTTGACACTGGGTGGCAAAATGGCTAATAGGGACCTACAAAAGAAATGCAGATTTCTTTAAAGTTGTTATACTATTTAATTATTGTGTTTCAAAATACAAGCATGGGACTGTTAGCTTATGGTTGGTATGATAGAGTAATCACAATAAAGGTTGACTGGAAAATTATTCAAAGTCATGCAATCAAGTGTTTATTTTATTTTCAAGTGATTGTTGTCCAGATTATTTTTTTGTAATAGGGACCAGTATCTTGTCTATGCAAAAGTTATCTCCCTTACTGTGACTTATCACAACCCCTTGAGTAAAACAAAATTGGGAACAAGTTTGTTTAGTAATACAATAAGACATTGGTTGGTTTTGGGAGGATTGATGTCTGACCAGTTATTTGTTCTATGATATGGTGACACTATCTAGTGTACTTCCAGAGCTGATTTTGAAGAACTTTGTCATGGAATTGTAATCATGTCATCTTAACCCATTAAATGTGAAATATTGATTTTAGGGTTCATTACTAACACCCTCAAAATCTTGTACACTTGGTGGGGAACGGTGACCACACATTTTAAATTTTCCAAAATTTGTATAAAACTACTTACTGCAGTTTCGACTTCATTACATTCTTCTAAATGTTTTATGATATATGACTCCAGGTAAGTGTGAAATTTGACCGTCGGTGGGAAAAAATTGAGACATATGGCCATTAACTCCCAGCCTTTCTGTAGACTGTCCCTGTAAAATGATAAAATCTGGTGAGCAAAGACCCTAAACTTCAAATTTTACCTATGATACTGAATTTCCTAATATAACAGACCTCAAGATGGTGCTCTTTCACAGAAATTCATGATACTATTTTTTTTTCACAATGATAAAAACTTTCTAAATCCTGTAAAAATCATTCACTGCATTGTTTGAAAAAATGCACTGGTTGGCTATGGTGTGATTTTAGTATGTACCACAACAATAATTTTTTCCTTCTGTTTGAAAAATTTCCAACTGCTGATTATTGATCTGAGAAAAATCTCACAAAATCATGTACTATATAGCTGAAATAATGCAAATGCCACTACTGGCAGATGTTGACAAGAGATGCTGAAAAGAGGACTGAGACTTAATGTAATGCATGTTTTATAATATTACTGTATCGGCCTCATTTGGAAATCTTTGCCCTTTTTTGACAGAAGTTTTAAATCATCCTAAATCACCAAATTTTTGTTAATGGCATGTCTATCTGTGCTTCAATTATTTATCTTGAAAATGGACTCTCCCTAATATCAATGCAATGACTTACCCCAAATTTGTTTTAGGGGTGAATAAATTGATGTTATCTGATATATTTATTATGCAGATAGCACATGTATTTTAATTTTATTTGTTAAACTACCACTAACAAAAATTGTGATTACAGTATAATATTGGTCAAAAAACTATTTGGCGTTCACTTCCTTTTTATTAGTTACAAAAGCAATTCTTACAAAAGACCTTTTCATGTAATAATCATATTCTTCTTAGACTATTTATATAACCATTGATCAAGAGTTAACATTGATATTTTTAAAAAGGTTGAATTATTCTAATTACTGTCATCTATTTGAAACATTCAGCATCATTTCAACATTGCCATACTACTAATGAATATTTTGTATTTCCTTGTTGAACTTCGAACAGATTAATACTGACGTAAGTAGATGCAGAATTACTGTTGTTTTTATGAACTACAGATGTCCCAAAATCGGAATAATACCATGCAAGGACAGGAAGTACTTTATCAGAGTGTATATGCAAATTAGATACACAAGTAAATAACACTTGTTGTTACAGACACATTGTAACACTGTGTTTTTACTATGATTACACTTAAAAATCTCTTTGTAGCATATATCCGAAAAATCAAAACTTACAGTTTCCTGTTTTCTGTCGTTTGTTTACATAACTGCATGTAGATTTCATCTCGTAAGTTAACATTGCTCCATCCCTTGTTGATTATCTCTTGTGCGGCAGACATTTGTGTTCCTTTTCCTTTCCGGTCCCCCATATACATCTGAATCAGTGGTAAGCGTTAAGGAATCGTACAACACATTATTTAGAATTTTATTGTGATTCCCATTTTATCTATGAATGATATATCATGTAGACTGACTAAAAGAAGCAATTGTACACACAGGTTCCACTGTAATCAAATTACCAATTCAGTTTTTTTTCTGCATCTTATGAACTGTGAACTTGGGTTTTATAATTCTGAGTTACAATATGTTTTGGAAATTTCATCGTGTATAACTATATCAGGTGTTCTATTAACACAATCTGATTGTTATGTATGTTCGACCTAAATCTTAACCTGAACTTGACTACATGCAGTAAGTCAATGATTGAAGTGTTTACCTGGCATGGAGGGATGTCTAGGTGTGCTGAAATATCATACCTGAGATTTGATATTACAGGTAAAGTGAACGAGAAGTGACAGTACAATATTTAAAACTGCAATCCTGTGTCACAGTCAAAAGTACATACTACAGAAAACCCACTGCAGTGATAAAAGTCCAAACCTAGACGTAACCTTAAGCTACGTGTACCACAGTACTTAGGGCAATCGCTTCTCACCCATGTGATCTAGGTTTCAAGGAGAGTATGTGGGATGACACAGCTTATGCCAGCTGGGACATGTCGGTTTTCTTTGGATCGTCATGTTTCCTTCCACAGTAAGTATTCCATCATGCCAACATCAGAGCCAATAAGAATCATTTATATAATTTTCATAACTTTGTTTCGTAACTCATCAATCCCTGAAAAACTATGGACTCTTCTGTAAATAAATAACTTAGACCAGTCCAAATTTGTCTTAACAGGTAAATGAGTTAATCACCAAAGACAAAAAATAAAGTGTATATCTTTAATCAACAACTCAACATAGGTGAAGATGATATTAAAACAAAATAAATAATTCCACAATTGTATTGCTAAACAGACCAATAGGAAGACTGGAGACCTGTACACCATACCTGCTGTACAGTATGAGGAGGCCTACACACAGTATTGTGACTGGAACAACTACTTGATGAACATCGTCTAATTTTTCTCTGGGTTTTAAGTAGGCATATCAATTTACATTGAAATACTACAAATTTACAATATTCCAATCCCAACAGTGCCCTCATTAAAGGCTATTTTAACTCTGATTGAAAAAGGATATGTTTAAATATATCACAGGCTTCTTTTTTGACTGTTTTGTCTTCTGTTCTAAGTAAAGGTTTCTGAATCACATCCTGAAATACAAAAACAATAAATGTACATTACATCTATATAAATTCATTTTAGCCTAAACCAGAGAGAAAAATACATACTGTATGTGTGGTTAAAATTTTCTTGTTTTGAAAATAAAACACGTGTTGACAATAAATTTCATTGAAAGAAAAAAATATGTTTGTACAGGAACATATTACTAATACTAAGTGTAGTTTATGTAAATTTGTTGTCAACGTTTTCCTTTTGTTGACAATGGAAAACAATGAAATAAACGAAATTAAAACCAACACTTAACTTTCCGTTATATTTATATAGTACCCCCTACAGATAAGTATTTATCCGAAAAATTTTAACTGGGTCTCCGCAACCAAGTGATTAAATACTCCCTGATATTGGATATGGATTTGGAATCTACATGAGTGTGTGTGTGTGTGTGTGTGTGTGTGTCAGTTGTAATTATTCTATAAATGTGTTGTTGATGACTCATTTATTATCACTAGATAATGAGCAACAGGTTTTTCCAAAATAATTTTAAAAATCTGAAATGATATAAAAGGTACTTGATACATTGTCATACATTGCTTATTTTTATTACAAAACATAAAACTTAGGTCCACCTCCTTTATAACAGGAAAAAAGGCAATGATACCTGGAAATCACCTGAGTCACAAGGAGAAAGCCTTACAAATTAGATTTCACCACATCTTAAAAGGTCAAATGCTACATGTAGGTCACATGAACATCTACAAAACATATGATAAACTAAGGCTGTATATATGCAAATACAGTAACTTCTAGGAATATAAATATAAATCAGGCCGTACACAAATATAGCACCTTCTAGGAACACATATACATAATGATAAACTAAGACTTTATACAATTATAACACCTTCTAGGAATACATATACATAATGATAAACTAAGACTGTACACTAATATAGCACCTTCTAGGAATACATATACATAATGATAAGCTAAGGCTTTATACACAAATATAACACCTTCTAGGAATACATATACAAAATGATAAACTAAGATTGTACACTAATATAGCACCTTCTAGGAATACATATACATAATGATAAGCTAAGGCTTTATACACAAATATAACACCTTCTAGGAATACATATACATAATGATAAACTAAGACTTTATACACAAATATAACACCTTCTAGGAATTTACATGTACATAATGATAAAACTAAGACTGTACACTAATATAACACCTTCTAGGAATACATATACATAATGATAAACTAAGACTGTAACTTAACACCTTCTAGGAATACATATACAAAATGATAAGCTAAGGCTTTATACACAAATATAACACCTTCTAGGAATACATATACAAAATGATAAGCTAAGGCTTTATACACAAATATAACACCTTCTAGGAATTTACATATACATAATGATAAACTAAGACTGTACACTAATATAGCACCTTCTAGGAATACATATACAAAATGATAAGCTAAGGCTTTATACACAAATATAACACCTTCTAGGAATACATATACAAAATGATAAACTAAGACTGTACACTAATATAACACCTTCTAGGAATACATATACAAAATGATAAGCTAAGGCTTTATACACAAATATAGCACCTTCTAGGAATACATATACAAAATGATAAGCTAAGGCTTTATACACAAATATAACACCTTCTAGGAATACATATACAAAATGATAAGCTAAGGCTTTATACACAAATATAACACCTTCTAGGAATACATATACATAATGATAAACTAAGACTTTATACACAAATATAACACCTTCTAGGAATACATATACAAAATGATAAGCTAAGGCTTTATACACAAATATAACACCTTCTAGGAATTTACATGTACATAATGATAAACTAAGATTGTACACTAATATAACACCTTCTAGGAATACATATACAAAATGATAAGCTAAGGCTTTATACACAAATATAACACCTTCTAGGAATACATATACATAATGATAAACTAAGGCTTTATACACAAATATAACACCTTCTAAGAATTTACATATACATAATGATAAAACTAAGGCTTTAAACAAATATAGCACCTTCTAAGAATACATATACATAATTATAAACTAAGGCTGTATACAAATATAGCACCTTCTAGGAATACATATACATAATGATAAACTAAGACTGTACACTAATATAACACCTTCTAGGAATTTACATGTACATAATGATAAAACTAAGACTGTACACTAATATAACACCTTCTAGGAATTTACATGTACATAATGATAAAACTAAGACTGTACACTAATATTACACCTTCTAGGAACACATATACATAATGATAAACTAAGACTTTATACACAAATATAACACCTTCTAGGAATACATATACATAATGATAAACTAAGACTTTATATACAAATATATCATCCTCATAATAATAAACTAAGACTGTATGTATATACAAATATAGCATCCTCTGGAAATATACATATTGATGTGCTTTTTAAGATTTTCATTTTTTTTTTCTATATATAAGAGAACAAGAAGACAATACCAAACTTATGAAAGAAATTTTTGAAATTTTTAGACTGTGGAATTAAGAGTATTTTGATACGTCAACTGGTGAAATCAGACATATTCACTTTATTTTTACCTGAAGTTTTACACAAAATTATTATCACTCTAAACAATGAAAGTCAAACGATGTCAAATTATACAAAGTACTGAATTATAAATGAACTAAAACAACGATGGACTGAAAATAAACTTTGATATTGTTATTCAAGCCATGCAATGTTGTATGATTTCACAGACATTTATAAAGCTTAATTAATTCTTACTATTGTGCAATAAACCATCAATTTACATATATACTGTAAAATGATTTCATTTCCAGTGGAACAACTTTTATCCAAATCATCAGTAACTTACATATGTAAAAGATTCATCAGCTGGTTCCGATTCCAAAAGTTCATCATAATCAGAGTCATAAAAGAAGAAGCAACCCCCCATCAACCTCTGTAACATTGTGGTATCCACGATGATCAAATATCGCAAATATCAAAAAAGCTTCTTCTTGGTTTTGAGTCAATGAGTTGTTTATGATTATATGTCCACAAAATCACTTGAATAACAAATATAAACTTTGTCAAGATCCAACCGCTGCGTCAGAGTCCAGAAAAAATCCCCGAAAAGACTAATACACTTGATTATGTTTTGTGTTACTAATAATAGCATCACATTGATACATCACAACTTCATCATGTTTATTTCTTCCTCATCAAATTATTTAATGCTTAGAATACAGGAAGGATGAGGGACAAGTTAGATAAGTTTAAATGTGATTTGCTATTGTTTTTATCAAAATTAGGCCACACATTTTGTTCTGTGTTGGAAGTCCATCTAACAGAAATATATTCATCCTACTCATGTGTTTGAACTGAGGAATCTGGACAAAAAGTGCCAAAACAGTTTGAAATACGTTTGGATAATAATATGATCTATATAGACAAAGCCCTTTGTCAGGCAGAATTAAAGCTAAGAATGTAATCTAGCAAGTAAATTTTCTTAAAATAATCTATCTAGTCAATCAGACTTCTGGCAAATTTCAGGACACTCATGTAAGTAACTGTCAAATTTTTTTTTTTCAGATATAATATGAACTGAATTTAATATTGTTAGCTCACCTGAGCCGAAGTGAAAATCTCTTAATAATACAGATAGCAAATTTGATGGTAAGACTGTTTTATGAAAACAACGTGTGTAGATATATATATATATATATATATTGAATTGTGCAAAATATTTTAAATTTACCTTGGACCAATTCAACATGGACTCAAATGAAACTTTTTTCCCAAACAATCCTTTCTTGTGTCTGTTCATATAATTCTCTATGTCACTATCAGATGGCAGCTTTTGTTTCTGAGACAGTGGACTGGCTGACCGGATTGGTGGTGCTGTACCTGCTCTATTCTGAAAATATAAAGAAACTGACATTTGTAGACAGTAGGTGAGGCTAATCATGAAAACATAATTGCTTATCAGTTAAACTTATTCCTTAAAATGACTGTAGCAAGGGGCACCACTCATGTAAAAAAAAAACCAAAGATAACCAGAGATATAGAAAAATCAAAATGAAGTTTGAATGTTGTCATGGCGATTTATTGTATAAGCGGAAAATTACTTGCAGTGTAAATTTTCACTTAATTCACATTGATAATAATTCTGTGAATCTAAGAAACAAGTGTGTATGTTTTACAGAACCTGATGCTGTGTTTACACATCTCCTGATCTACGATACAAAAGAACTGCGAGTGTGTCAAGACTGAGAAAAAAATTTGAAAATTACAAGCCTTATACAGTATACTCAAAATGTGTTCAGTTTTAGGATGGCATAGTAGAAAAGATTGTTGGAAATAGAAGATCAGGTATTAAGCTACCCAGGAAAACAACAGAAAGGGGGCAACATGATGTAGTGCTGAAACATTTGGCTTATGTGCAATAGTCCAAATATCTATACTGAACTTCGACCTTACAACTTGCCTCCATGTCGCAGTACGAAATGAAATATTGTTAAAGCGATGTAAAATCTCCAATAGCAACAAACCTTCCAATAGTACTATTACAATAGTAAACCAGTGATGCAATACATGTAGTTGAGAATTTTTGCATAATATATAAAATTTTATTTCTATTACAAATAAAAGTATTATTTTACCTACTACTATAGTAAATTAAATGTATTGATTACAAATTGAAGACTGTGTTCATTTTAAGTAATAAGTTTTTAAATGTTGGGTGTCAATGACAATAGGGAACTTTCGAGTTGGCCGGGAATACTGTTATAATCCTGCTTTTATTATCGCCAGTTAAAATGTTCCTCAATGTTATTTCCGGTTTCGTTAATATATAGATAGCCCGATAGCTCAGTGGGTAAAAATGCCCAGCAACTGTTCGGAAAGTTCTGGGTTCGATTCCTGGTCTGTTTGCACATTTTCCCTCCTGCTACATTTCAGTAATTTAGCGTTCAGCAAAATAACCCACCTAGGTATGTTTTAAGAGTCTTCTGGGTTTCTTTATACAAAATGAATTTAATGCGCTAAAAAGTAAAAATATATCCATTTACTTTACATACGTTGAGAGGGTAAATATGAAAACCAGAAGAACATATGAGGAACAAAATCAAGAAGGCGCGAATAAATGCAGGATCATAACAGTAATCTGGGCTAACTCAAAAGTTCCCTATCGCAATGATATCACAATAATTTGTTTGTATCTCAATATCATCACGATGTCTATTCAGACTTATTTCTATCACCATTATATGATTTGACTCAATAGTCACCCCTAGGAAACATCCCAACATAACCAGCTGAAGTTCCAGCAAGTCTTGGAGACAAATGGTCAATTTTGTGATTTAATGTGTACAATTTCAATAAACAGCAAAACCTGCTTTAGCACCACCTGTGTATAAAGACCACCTCCCTATTAAGACTGGTTTTGTTGTGTCCCTATGGGTCTGTATATACAAGTTTCAATGTAGTTATAGTGTATGTCTGATAAGTTAGAGATCTGGGTTCAAATCTGGCCAAGTCCTGTGGGGAAATAGAAAAATGAGTGTTCTGAGAGCATTGATAAATCAATGTCCCCTATCTGTCAAACCATTATTAACTCATTCATCCCTAAAGAAATACTTAGACTGGTCCAAGCCATTGATTTACAGGAGGGTCCATTGTTTTTGAGGGGTTGATAAGTTAAGTGAATGATGTGCAATAAAAACACTGACTATTACATTAAATGGATTTTGTAGATGGAATATTGGAATTAAAATTATTAGATCTTCAATATCTATAAATAGACACTATTTATAATTGCTGTTTGATATAATTCTGTGAGTAAATCTATATTTCATTTGATACATGTCTCCTACCTGCATCTACACAACTTTAACCGAAATCTTAATCTCATATATAGAGCAAAGAAAAAAATAAAAAATAAAGTTGAGTCCTATTCTTGGGAAAACTTAAAAAAAAAAAATTTAAATTATTTTTTTCAGTTTTTAGTCCAAAGTATTTATCCTAGGTAGAAAATAATGATTGAAATACATGTATCATAATTATAAGAATGATCATAATTGTGAGAATGGAAATAATTACAAAACATAAAAGCAAAACCTTAACCAAACGGACTGACAGGCAGACGCATGCAATACATATAGTCCCCTGGGTTTGTGATACAGGACTAATAAGGACTAAGTGAATAAGAATCATGACGAGTTATTTTCTATGTAATAATGATGGTTAAAATGATATATATATGAAGAATGTGTACAGACTTGTTGTTATACGATATCCTGATTATATATTGCTTGTTATGAGGCACTAATCATATATCAGTGTCTACGTATACGTGTACACATACCCCTGGTGCACATGGAGCTGAATTCTACAAATACAAAAGAAAATGACCATTCTGATATGATAGCAACACATTTAAGTTTTCAACACTGAAAAGGTCTTACCTTTACTGCTCATATGTGTTCCAGACCTATCATCAAAATGCCTTGGTTCGAGCTTCACGGAAACCTAAGCTGATTTTTGTGAGAAAGTTTTACTTGTGGAAGGCCGGTGGTCTGTTCCCTGGTACATTGTAACCAGGTTCTCTTGTCCACCATTAAAAACTGGCCGCCACCATATAACTAAAAAATTGCTGAGTGTGGCATAAAACAACCATTCAAAAGTCAAAATTCTAAATGCCTTACTCTGGTGTAATTAATTTCATCACATTTCACATAGGCCTACTAGTTTAGTAAACTATCCAGTTCGTCTGCCTCAAGAGCCAGGGTAAAAAATAGTTTTTTCAAAGATTGCATCAGTTTTGGAGTTTCAGCTTTATCTTTTAGTTCCGTAGGGAGCAAAGCTAATGGAATTCACAATATTTTGCCACAATTAGCCTAGGGAGGCTACATGCCAACTTTAAGGTGAACTAGCCAAGCTGTTTTTGAGGGTGTTGAAAATTTTACTTGTGACACACTTACACCTTTAATGGGCAGCAAATGGTCCAAATATGTCTCCTTAGTCACTAATGAGACCTAGGAAATGAGTGGATAGGGAAAACAAAGAAACTGACAAATGGGTATAACTAACCTGTCTATTAAGAGATCCAATACTGGGACTAAGTGAGACATTAGCGTCAGATTGAGACGGCACGACCATTGAAGCTGGTCGCTGTTGGATCATATCGGCTTGCATTGAATGACTCTTCTCCATGACTGGACTGCCAGCTGCCGAATCACCTTTCTCGGGTTTCTTTCTTTTTAATGATGCATGGTGAATTTCATATGTGTCATGCTGTAGTCTCCCTGCTAAATGTGGTGATGCATTGAAAAAATTGCTATTTATTTCCTCATCTTCAAAACTTTGGTTTAATTCAACTGAAAAAAAAATAAATGGAATAACAGTCATGTTTGTTTATTACAAATGCCCCAAAACAACAAAAAAGGAATGCTGAATCTACAAGCATATGTTCCAACTTTTGCTAATTTGGATGTGGCCAATATTTTATTATATTTTTACTTGGTTTGTTGTTCCATATATCATTGTTCAAAGTTACATATCATATTATTCAGTTTACTGTAAACTTGGATATTTCCGCATGTTGCTAATCATGCAATTTTCTTATGCAAACCATTTGCATGGTTTTTTTTTCACACGATGTCACACCATACTGTGAGAGTTCTATATCAAAAAAATGATTATTAGCACAATGCAGGGGATAGTTCACACAAAAAACTTTTCATTGCATATTTAGTGTAAATTATCCTAGTGTAAATTATCCTAATGTAAAGTATCTTAGTGTTAATTACCCTAGTGTAAAGTATCCTAGTGTAAATTATGCTAGTGTAAAGTATCCTAGTGTAAATTATCCTAGTGTAAATTATCCTAGTGTAAAGTATCCTCGTGTAAAGTATCCTAGGGTAAATTATCCTAGGGTAAATTATCCTAGTGTAAAGTATCCTAGTGTAAAGTATCCTAGTGTAAATTATCCTAGTGTAAATTATCCTAGTGTAAAGTATCCTAGTGTAAAGTATCCTAGTGTAAATTATCCTTGTGTAAATTATCCTAGTGTAAAGTATCCTAGTGTAAAGTATCCTAGTGTAAATTATCCTAGTGTAAATTATCCTAGTGTAAATTATCCTAGTGTAAATTATCCTAGTGTAAATAGTGTAAATTATCCTAGTGTAAATTTCCATGCTTACAGTACCTGGACTGTCTGGGTTGGTTCAAAAGATATAAAGAATATTGTTGTGGTGGACAGAACATAAAGTACATGTCAGTCAACTCTTGATCTTAGTTGCATAAGTTTAATGATAATTGGCACAATATCATTGTCAATAATAATGAATAAAGATATTACATATGGATTACAGCTCTGTTGCTTTGTCATGAGATATGGAACATAGCTGTAGTGTTTTACTATAGATAGAAAGATATGGAACATAACCGTGGTGTTCTACTACAGATAGAAAGATATGGAACATAGCTGTAGTGTTCTACTACAGATAGACAAGGATATGAACATAGCTGTGGTGTTCTACTACAGATAGACAAAGATATGGAACATAGCTGTGGTGTTCTACTACAGATAGAAAGATATGGAACATAGTTGTAGTGTTCTACTACAGATAGACAAGGGTATGAACATAGCTGTGGTGTTCTACTACAGATAGACAAAGATATGGAACATAGCTGTGGTGTTCTACTACAGATAGACAAAGATATGGAACATAGCTGTGGTGTTCTACTATAGATAGACATAGATATGGAACATAGCTGTAGTGTTCCACTATAAATAGACAAAGATATGGAACATAGCTGTGGTGTTCTACTATAGATAGACAAAGATATGAAACATAGCTGTGGTGTTCTATTACAGATAGACAAAGATATGGAACATAGCTGTGGTGTTTTACTATAGATAGACAAAGATATGGAACACAGCTGTGGTGTTCTACTATAGATAGACAAAGATATGGAACACAGCTGTGGTGTTCTACTATAGATAGACAAAGATATGGAACACAGCTGTGGTGTTCTACTATAGATAGACAAAGATATGGAACATAGCTGTGGTGTTCTACTACAGATAGACAAAAATATGGAACACAGCTGTGGTGTTCTACTATAGATATACAAAGATATGGAACACAGCTGTCATGTTCTACTATAGATAGACAAAGATATGGAACACAGCTGTGGTGTTCTACTATAGATAGACAAAGATATGGAACTTAGCTGTGGTGTTCTACTATAGATAGACAAAGATATGGAACATAGCTGTGGTGTTCTACTATAAATAGACAAAGATATGGAAACATAAGGTTGATAGGAACAAATATTTTTCATTCGACTCTCCATCTTCTTAAAATATATACTTACACCAAATATGAAGTCTAAATAAAGGTATCAAGATATATCTATAGGTATCCATCACCTACATATTTGATTTTAAAACTCAAATA
This sequence comes from Atrina japonica, assembly GCA_030159075.1. NCBI lineage: Eukaryota > Metazoa > Mollusca > Bivalvia > Pterioida > Pinnidae > Atrina > Atrina japonica. The sequence goes on along the minus strand of BROG01000211.1, from coordinate 657,248 downwards.
AGTACAAATATAGAACATTTATTTAAACTCAACACTATTCCTTACTGACCTCACACTATGTTCAGGCTTTTCAGAGTTGTAAATTATCAAGCTGACATGAACAACTAACAACTTTTCTATACTATAATACTAACCTGATGGCTGATAAGAGTTCTCAATCACAGGAAGTGACCTATGACCCCTGCTTAACTGCTGATCAAATGGCTGCTGTTGCTGCTGCAGCATTGTTTGAGATGCTGCCATTTCTGTGGGATAATGTCTTCCTTCCTGAACATCTATGATATTCTGTCGATCTTTTAGAATTTCTCGGTATATATGGGTATCTGACTGATATGGACTATTGGTCAGATTTTTAGATGGTGGCACATTTGCATAATCTGGTTCAGATTCCGAATTGTCCGACGCCCTTGAAAATGATTGTTGTGACAACTGACTATTTGAACGTTCGTGAACATTTTCTTGAATTTCCCAATTATTTCTATCTGAACCTCTAGATGTTACACTCTCACGAAATGAATTAGCACTGTCTTGTTTTTGATGCTGATAGCGTAACGATCCGTGAGATGAATGAACATCAGACATGTTTTTAAATGAGCCATGTGATGATTGAGAATCAGACTCACGATTCCGTGATGAATGTGACGCGAGACTGTCTGTTCGTTCATGTTTGATTGCACGTGTTGAGGAATGAGAAGTGTCACTGTCCGATCTTTCTTGTGGATAATAATAGTTTTCTACATAATCTTTTGGGGCTACTTGCATCCCTGCAGAACTATATGACACAGGTTCAGAATAATTGGGGTCATAGTTCACAGGTTGCTGTTCAACATTTATTCTCTTATAGGCAGTACTGCCATTCCTTTTTGGAACACCCACATAAGCGGGATTTGTTCTCGGGAAAGAACGTGGTTTTGGTGTATGGGGGATGGGACTAACATTTCCTTGTTGACCAACAATGTCCTGACTAAATGCAATGCATTCTCGCTCTTGTCCCCCAGATGAGGATAAACTGGGGCTATAAAGTCTTTCTGGCGTATCCTGAGAATAATTATCTTGATTAACATATCCTAACGGAGGTGTAAACATGTCTTGTCGACTTGAAGTTGACCCATATGAGTCTGATCTACTGGCATAATCACGATCAGAAAAACTTGCTTGTCTCCGCGCACTGTGATGTGATTGTGACATATCATGTGACAGAAATGAATCGTCCCGAGCACGAGTGTCCATGAACCGATAACTATTAGATCTCACAGGCTGCACCATAGACACATTTTCTGTTGGTGTTCGCTGCATGGAATGAGCCCGTTGCAGGCGTGGTGATTCCATGCTACGAGGAGACATTTCCAAAGACGAGTCTCTCCGTATGATTCCTGCAGAGACAGTGGGACTAGATGATGAATATCCTGCCTGTGTAGATTGGGAAGACTGACTCCCCCTCCGTCGAACTCGGTCACCATTTCTGTCCTTGAAACTTTCATGGTGACTAGAACTGCTCTGTGATGACGTAGAATCTTGTCTGGTAAATCGGTTCTTTAAAAGACAAAACAAATTATTATCATATGTAGAAGAATTAAAGTTCCAAATTTCTATGATGCATATTACAAACTGTATTTATACATCTTACATACTGTAGTATATACCAGTACAAGTGTATATCATTGCTGTTATCACCATGACAACAAACATAAATCATTTCTGGGTAGCCAGTAAACAGGCCATTATAAACAAGTGATCAAACAATCTTTCCAAAGAATTTAATATTCTTTATTGTTATACCTCTAGTCTAATATGTATCTTTACTTCTGATTAGTCAAAACCGTATCACATGATCTAAAACATTTTTTCATGACACCCTGAATCATTTATGTCACCCTCTATGGCGATTTATGTCACCATCTCCTGCACTGAAATGGATGCGCGTACGGTTCATTTTTTTTCTAGTATGCTATGTGGTAATTAGGCTTAACCTCTAGCAGATAAAATGTCCGTTTCATAACTCATAGATTACTCGATGCATACTGGAATGGAGAGAAACAACAGCCGAAATTTAATGATTTGACAGAATTGATACATCGTTGTCAAATATATTTGCTGTCGTCAGTCTTAATGGACGCATAAGATTAAAAAACGATGCAAAGAATGATAAAACATATCGATAGTGTTGAGTATAGAAGGCGCTATGTGACATGTGTTACAGTCGTTATGAACTTACATAGGTCAGTTTGTTAGTTAAGTTTTATTGCCTTTCAATATAATAAAACCATAATTGCCCTTGTTTTTGGTTGACATGAATATTTGCCCACCCTCGAGTTTTTTGTCACCCTCTGGTCACATAATGCCTCTCGGGTGGACAAATATTCATGTCAACTCAAAAGAAGGGCAATTATCGTATACACAATGATACTCCTTAAAAAAAAAGCTATAACAAGCTTGTTTATCTACACAAAACTCCATATGAACCAAATTTGAATCACATACAGACTGACCTTAAAGTCAAGGTTTAAAGTCATGCAAAGGTCAAAATAATACACTACAATGAGACACATAAAAAATGTAATTCTGTTATGTTCAAAGAAGAATGATACATCTTATGTCAAAAGATGACGCGAAAATAAGGACAAATTTTTAATAGCATTTTACACATGAAAATAAAGAATAAATAGAGACATGTCTCCATTTTGTAATAAATGCATTTGCAGATGTAATTCTGTATGTGATTGTGGAAGAAATATGTTGACGGTAAAGCATGTATTATGCAAGAATAGCTATTCAGCCAACTGTACCACAAGAAGTATTTTTATTGCTAACACATGCTTGTTGACATAAACTTTCTTCTGATTGAAGTTGACAGTGAATTTTACCAGATGTAAAGAATTCTAGTCTATGTCAGTGCAACACAATGTCTAGTATACAGAGATTGAATAAAAAGCTTGAGAAATAATGACTACATGATGTTCACAGGGAAATGTGAAAGCATTTTACTTGTGATTTAAAATGTTATAAACAATTAAAGAAAGACATAAAATACTAGTTTTGTATGTTTGGTAGTACATTATTTTTTTCAAGTTTCAAACCATAACAAGATCAGACATTGCCAGTATTTTTACAAAATGTCTTAAAATGGTAATGTATAAACTTAAAGTAAACTGGCCAAGTAAGTTTCACTCATACAACATTGGTGATTATCAATCTATAATCACTTCTGAGATGCTACCTGGGGTGATTTTTAGTCCCCTACCAGTAAAACTGAGAGAATACTGTGTCCATCAGTCCATATGTAAGTCCCTAATGTTGTCCATCAGTTTGTCCAGTTATGGTTTGAATTATATTTGTGTAATTGCTGACCATTCCCTTAGTAAATGTTTCAAAGGTAGGGGGCATGTATTGATTCACCAATACTATCAGAATAATTAGACATATCTTGTGTCTTAGATAAAATGCCTTGTGTCTTAGACTAAGTGTCTTAGACAAAGTACCTTAGACAAAGTGTCTTAGACTAAGCATTTTGTGTCTTAGATTATCTTAGACTCAGCATCTTGTGTCTTAGATAGTGTCTTAAACTAAGCTTCTAGTCTTAAACTATCTAAAACTACATATTTTGTGTCTTAAACCAAGTGTCTTAGACTTAGTATCTTGTCTATGATCGTGTCTTAAACCAAGTGTCTTAGACTTAGTATCTTGTCTATGACAGTGTCTTAAACCAAGTGTCTTAGACTTAGTATCTTGTCTATGACAGTGTCTTAAACCAAGTGTCTTAGACTTAGTATCTTGTCTATGACAGTGTCTTAAACCAAGTGTCTTAAACCAAGTGTCTTAAACCAAGTGTCTTAGACTTAGTATCTTGTCTATGACTGTCTTAAACTAAGTTTCTTGTGTCTTAGACAAAGTATCTAAGACTATGTATCTGGTGTCTTAGACTAAGTGTCTAAGATATTTATTGTAAGACACGTCTAAAATACGGTGTCCAAGACACAAATAACTTAATTTAAGACACTTAATCTTAGACTATGTGTCTTAGAAGAAAATGTCTTATGTCTTTGACAAAGTATCTTAGACTAAATGTCTTGTGTCTAAGAATTGGGGAAAGACTTTTTAAAATAATGTAATAAATGGTATTTTCTTCAGCTAATAGAAATATATTCTGACAAAAAATAAATTTTCATGAACCTCATTTAAAAAGGATCTTTATATATATATATATATATATATATATATATATATATATATATATATATATATATATATATATATATATATATATATATATATATATATATATATATATATATATATATATATATATATATATATATATATATATATATTTATATATATGTATGTATGTAGCTTTTTTTATTTTACTTTAAATTACAATTGTTTAAATAGTGTAGTTGATACTGTACATAAAGACAACTTATATTTCTTATCACCTTCATGAAGTCATTTTCTTGGAAAAAGAATGACACAAGATAAAATAAAAAAAAATTCTTATGTACATATAATAATTTTACAACCAATATCTGCCACTATCTACTATTTAATCATTTTTATGACTGAATGGTTACTGAGAGACTGATGGCATTAAAAAGATAAGATTAAATCTTCAGTAAAGAAATGTAATCTTAATTAAGGACACAAAATCTTATAAAATGACAATCAACAAACCTTATATTCGTCATTAGTCCTAATTCTAGTAAAGATCTTCGTTAGTTTGATTAACATTATATTCTCCTGGCCATATTATAGCAAACCATTCTAGATAGCAGAAAACATTGGGTATATCCTTTCCTCAACAAATATGTTGGCATATAAGACAATGAGCTCTGCTGCTAGAATCTGGCTAATCCAGGCATATCTGTGCACAGATTGGCAGATTATGTTGAGCTACGAGACATTTATCACATTTGTGTTGAAACAATAACTAAGTCGTCTTTACTGTCAGACAATGTACTAAATGTATAATATACACACGACACATAGTTCCTGATATATATATATATTTTTTTAGATGTAAATACAAGATATATAGCTCTCTTTGTAGACACACATAACATACAACAAACATATGCTAGTGAGATAGAATTTCCCTGAACAAACGACAGAATTGTTCTATAAAATATAGGATGGTAGTGTGTCAAACATTCTTACAACATTTATTATTAACTTTGCTGACAAAACTAATTGATATTAACACAAACGATAATATACCTGTGAAACACTTCCGTTTTATGTCTACAAAGACCCAAAAGTGTGTACAATGTAATATATTTCTGACATCGTATTTACTATGAATCAAGTCCTGTCAAAGGCTGACATTATTCCCTCTGATTATGGTGGAAGATGATGTACAATGGGGCTATAAAACCTTTAATGGTAATACCTTTCACTGACCGAAATAACTGCAAATTCGTATAAAACTACTAACTGCATGTAAAATATATAATCTTGACCATAACATGTGAATAAGTTTCTTACTACAAGTATATGTATTGCTACAGCATAACTCCCATACTTTTTCTAAATAAAATGTCAATACTGACTTCAAATATTTATTTCAAGGCTATATTTTAGGCATCTTCTTTCTCTTAAGATCTTAAGAACACTTTGGTCTACTATTGACAGTTATAATAAAAAGATAATACACTTAAAATCCAATTTTCTTCCAAATTACCCCCCCAAAAAACCCACATACATAACAGCTCATATTACATCTAAATATAGTGAAATAAAGTATGGTAGTCCAACTTATAGATAGATCAAAAGCTAATATTACAAACTTTAGTGTGATGATGTGACTATTGTACAGAAGAACAGTCTATATATTAAAATGTACAACCAGAAAAGACCATCAACAATATGTAAAACAATGAGAAAAGACCTTAGGTCCACAGTACAATATGATTGGGCATGTCATCAGAATGACTGGTGGTCAATATCAATCAGGCAGGCCATCAGAATGACTGGAAGTCAATGTCAGTCAGGCAGGCCATCAGAATGACTGGAAGTCAATGTCAGTCAGGCAGGCCATCAGAATGACTGGTGGTCAATATCAATCAGGCAGGCCATCAGAATGACTGGAAGTCAATGTCAGTCAGGCAGGCCATCAGAATGACTGGTGGTCAATATAACTCAGGCAGTCCATCAAAATGACGGGTAGTCAATATTAATCAGACAGTCCATCAGAATGACTGGTAGTCAATATCAGTCAGTCAGGCCAGTAGAATGACTGGTGGGTCAATATCAATCAGGCAGTCCATCAGAATGACTGGTGGGTCAATATCAATCAGACAGTCTATCAGAATGACTGGTGGGTCAATATCAATCAGACAGTCTATCAGAATGAGAGGTAGTCTATATCAATCAGGAAGGCCATCAGAATGACTGGTGGGTCAATATCAATCAGACAGTCTATCAGAATGACTGGTACGTTTATATCAATCAGACAGTCCATCAGAATGACTGGTACGTTTATATCAATCAGACAGTCCATCAGAATGACTGGTAAGTTTATATCAATCAGACAGTCCATCAGAATGACTGGTAAGTTTATATCAATCAGACAGTCCATCAGAATGACTGGTACGTTTATATCAATCAGACAGTCCATCAGAATGACTGGTAAGTTTATATCAATCAGACAGGCCATCAGAATGACTGGTAAGTTAATATCAATGAGGTAGTCCATCAGAATGACTGGTAAGTTTATATCAATCAGGCAGTCCATCAGAATGACTGGTAAGTTTATATCAATCAGACAGGCCATCAGAATGACTGGTAAGTTAATATCAATGAGGTAGTCCATCAGAATGACTGGTAAGTTTATATCAATCAGGCAGTCCATCAGAATGACTGGTAGTCTATATCAATCAGGCAGTCCATCAGAATGACTGGTAAGTTTATATCAATCAGGTAGTCCATCAGAATGACTGGTAAGTTTATATCAATCAGACAGGCCATCAGAATGACTGGTAGTCTATATCAATCAGGCAGGCCATCAGAATGACTGGTAAGTTAATATCAATCAGGTAGTCCATCAGAATGACTGGTAAGTTTATATCAATCAGTCAGGCCATCAGAATGACTGGTAGTCTATATCAATCAGGCAGTCCATCAGAATGACTGGTAAGTTTATATCAATCAGGCAGTCCATCAGAATGACTGGTAAGTTAATATCAATGAGGTAGTCCATCAGAATGACTGGTAAGTCTATATCAATCAGACAGTCCATCAGAATGACTGGTAAGTCTATATCAATCAGGAAGGTAATCAGAATGACTGGTAGTCAATATCAATCAGGCAGGCAATCAGAATGACTGGTGGTCAATACCAATTAGGCAGGCAATCAGAATGACTGGTGGTCAATTTCAGAAGTATATTGCATTGTACGATAAGGAGTTGACCAAAGCTGATGATTGATATCAGAGATAAATACTGTGAAGTTAAACATAGATAATGATAGTCATAGCAGATATAATAATACATGTATGTCCACAGATAATTATATAAACTAAGTTTTATTACACAATTACATCTCTACATTTTCTGCTACATCACTGAATCTAAAGTTCATAACATATATTTTAATATAAATTTACAAAACCAGCAGCAAACCGGAGAATGTTGAAATATTATGAAGAGTGGATTGTGAGATTTCAAATTGTATAATAACAAAATTTATTGTACTTTTAGTTCTGAAATTACTGTGCATGCATTGAAAGAAAACAAAGTGTCAAAACCCAAAATAAAGTATCATTTGTTTAATTGTTTATTGAAGTCCTCTCTAGAATCATCACTTGTAGAAAGACAACACTAAGTGTGTGGATGCCACAAATATAGACCTATGCTACGTCTATAAATAACATGTACGGGTTCTCCTTAACATGGCACACATACTGTGTGAATGACCTCAATTTTGAATCTTAAAACAGACCCACACCCAGATACACATGTCAAATTGTTACTGCAGGAACAAACAATACCTGACTTAAGGTATGCATGTATTGATGTGGTATAATCTTCAGAAGTTTGGCAGCTGTTACATATAGAGATGCATCTATGTAACTTGTAAGGTATTAGATATCATAAAATAAATAGTTACTAATCAATTAGCCTGTGTGTGTTTATAAAACACTGTTGTATGTAATAGTTAAAAATACACTCCTGTTTATGTTTGTGTATGTATGTACACATATGTGGAACATGTTTTATTTGGGTACATGAATATATGTGTTTGTGTGCCCAGATGCATATGTATACAAAGCTACCTGTAGATGTACCAGATGACAACAATTTTTATACTTCCTAGATTTGTTTTCACATTTTTACTATCTGTCTGACATCTAATATATCATATTTTTGGGTGTCCCAGGGATTCCATATACCAATAACTGTCATTAGACAACATACACACTTGTGCTCAGTCTCTCCTTTCTCTCTTTTCATCCCTTTCTCTCTCTCTTTATCGCTCTCCTTTCCCTCCCTCATTCCCCTCTCTCTCCTTTCTCTCCCTCATCCTCCTCTCTCCTTTCTCTCCCTCATCCCCTCTCTCTCCTTTCTCTCCCTCATCCCCCTCTCTCCTTTCTCTCCCTCATCCCTTCCCCCTCTCTCTTTCTCTCTCTCTCTCTCCCACTATCCCCTTTCCCTTTCTTTTCTCTCCTTTCTCTCTCTCTCTCTCCCTCTCTAACACACATATATATGTAAACATATGCACATAATCGTAATTCCTTTGTGATAAAGAGCAGAGCACATAATGAAATTCATCACTGTCTGTAAGCCGAACTTGCCTTGTCTCAAAAGCAAGATACATGTATCTATCCATTAATATATGTGTATACATACATTTCCTTACAAGACACTGTTTAATAAACACTCACATGCAATATGTGATGTTTATTTCAAGCAATAAAAAAAAAAAAAAAAAAAAGAAGCCTCCAGGGACCTCATTGACATTACTTGTTAGCTATGCACTCTACACAATCTTTCAAATGTTTTATGTGGTTTTGACTACATGTATACAAGTCGGTATATCTGTTATAAGCATGTTGTACATTTAGGCACTTCTGGTATTTCTTGTGATGACGCAAACAGTACAAACTTTAAGGCATTGATTTCATACTACAAATTAACCAAATGGCTTATTTCAAATGTCAGACTGAAAGCAAATTAGTTGTGCATTATAGTGACTTCTATTACATTTAATGTTATTAATCATAATAGTCTGTTTAAATCCTTCATTATGTGTATTTATCTACTTGGTAAAAGCAATATACAAATGTATATATCTAGTGGTAGTCTTTCAAATGCAAGTACTAAAACTACAACTTTAACTCATCAACCCCTTACAAACAATGGACTCTTCTGTATGTCAATGACTTAGACTAGTCCAAATGTGTCTTTAGGGTTTGTTTATTGTTGTTTAACGTCCCACTCAAGAATATTTCACTCATATGGAGGCATCACCAAATGCCAGTGAAGGGCTCCAAATTTTGGCCTATGCTCAGCACTAACGGACATTGAGCGGTGAGGGTTCTTTAACCTGCCAGGACCAAGAGTTTTACTGTCTCATCCAAAGGACATGAAACCAACCTGCCGCCAGCTGGACTCGAACTCAAGACCAAGAGTCGAGCGCGCTACCGACTGAGTCAGGCCGTCTCGTGTCTTTAGGGGTGAATGAGTTTAAAAATATAAATTCTTCAGTTTACACTTCGGTATTGATGTTCCCACCTTTATCCAATTTCCACTCCAGGGGAAAACTAATATGTAGTGCATATACAAATTTCTGATGAAGAAATCCACCTCTACTACATCCCCACTCTGGGCCATGAACCACATACTTCATATGTGGTATGTGTTTACAAGTCTCTGATGATGTACCCTATATCTCCCTCATCCCACTCTGTAGACACAAAGATCTAACACAATAAGAGGAGTGTGTTTACACTCTGTAGACACAAAGAACTAACACAATAAGAGGAGTGTGTTTACAAGTCTCTGTTGATGTAGTCTACATGTATACACCCCTCATACCCACTCTGTAGATATAAAAAACTAACACAGTAAGAGGTGTGTGTTTACAAGTCTCAGTTGATGTACTCTATACACCCCTCATCACCACTCTGTAGACACAAAGAACTAACAAAATAAAAGGTGTATGTTTACAAATCTCTGATGATGTACCCTATATCTCCCTCATCCCCACTTGTACACACACAACCAAAATAATTATGATGTGTATATCTCTGATGCTGTGCCATTCTTACATAACATTCTGTATTACAATGTGACTGAGAGGTCAAACCCATGCTGTATACGTTATCTGTAACAGAATGTTACTTTTACTTGTAACATTCAAAGGTAACATGTATTGTACTGTATTGTTCAGGGACAACATGTGTTTATCTCGATGATATGGAACATTTATTGCTGGAATGGTAATAAGCTACAGAACAGGCTATATTTCATAGAAGTGCTTAGTGCAAAAACTTTTAAAAGAATATGTAACACTAGATTGTGCAGACTTCTGTAATGACATGTCATAAATTGCAATTGACATCAATCTCAAATGACGAAAAAGAATTTACAAATCCAAACTTGATTTGATTGACAGTTAGAGCTGACAACAAATTCTATATGGAAATAAACCAATGATGTCTACCTTCATGCTAGGCAATGGATAGCTGATCAAACTTAATGTTTCTCAAAGACTTATACAGGGGAACCTGTCTTGAGAAACCACTGTTGTAAAAGACCACCTGTTTTGGGAGACCACACTCTCAAAACCAGTTGGTTCAATAATCCATTGAATAAAACCTCTTTTGAGAGCCAGACCACCGGTCTTAAGGGACCACATTTCAGTGGTAGAAAGGGTGGTCTTTCAAGACAGGTTCCACTGTAAATCGAACACTTTATAATAATTGATAAACAAGTTATATTAAATCACTTATTGGCACAGATGTTGACACAGACGTCAGCATGTCTTAAGATGATTTCTCCACAAAATTTTCTTTCAAAGACTGTCATGTAAAAATTGATCTTTTTGGGTTGACCTTTTTTTACAATTTGTGTTTTGCGACACACAACAATTTTTCAGTCATAAGGTGGCAGTCAGTTCTAATTGGTGGAGGAGAGAACCCGGTTACATGAATGAACCTGGAAGAGAACACCAGTCTTCCACAAGTAAAATGGCAAAATACCCCCACAAAATCAGCCTAGGTTCCATACAAACTCTGACCCACGCTGACCAGACCTATGTTTCTGGTGATGACTTGAGTAGTTGAACATATCTATACTTTGCCTTCTAACAATATGAATAACTAAGGAGTTGAGAATTCAACATTTTTTGCATAGATTTATAGTTTCACTATACGGTGAAACTTTTATATAAAGACCCCCTTTGGGGACACAACAAAAGGAAGGTGGTCTTTATATAAAGGTTGATTTGCACACAAATGGGGACAGCAAAAATGGTCTTTATGACCAGGTGGTTTTTATACACAGGTGGTCACTAAAGCAGGTTTTACTGTAGTACCACCCATCCTCCTTTCCGCACTCAAAAGTGACCTTTTGCAAAAGGCCTGGCAAGGCACCTTTTGGTAGACTTTTTCATTATGTCACAATTTAATAGCTCATCAAACATTTGTCTTATTATGACTTCACAATCGTATGACATGAAAATTGCACATTGAGAGTCAGAGGCAATAAGTCAATTGGGGATGCATATTTGATATAATGTAATAAACAATATTTTCGGAATATGAGTTTGTACCTTTTCACTACCTAGTATTATAAGAAAAAAGATAAAAAAATTCTGTTTATAAACACTAAAATAAACTAAAAGACAAAAATATAAATTATAATCTTAATTTAAAGGAATGTACATAGAAGAAATGATCTGGGCAGTGCCTCATGTCTATGTTCTGTAGTTCAGCTTCAAACCAAATAAGGTAGACTTGTATTGGGGAAATTTATTGTCTCCAAAATAAATTACAACCTACAGCAATGAAAATTTTTAAAACATTATTTCACTTACAGCATATCATCAATCTTAAACATTAATATGCAGCATTTGGCAATTAAAATTGTTTCTCTCCTTGTTTGGTAATGTACCATAACAGGCTATATATAAGTACAGATAAAAACTCTAATTCTTATCAAAATGTACTGAATATCCTAGGAAAAAATGTGTAGCATGCAAAGAGAATGATATAACCATGAAAGCTGAGTCATTGACTCATGCTAAGTACAGGACAGTTATTTAATTGTTGTTTGTTTGTAGGTTTTATTTTTATTAATCACCTTCATTCCTACCCTAGCTACAAAAGCAGTCCCCAGGGGTAATGATATGCACATTTATTCTTACCCTGTAGATATGTCAAAACAAATTTTAAAGAAGTTGGCAAAGCGATTTTTAAGAATTTATAGACGAATAAAAGATAACATAAACTGCTGCACCTACATGCATGATGACAGACAAAAATTTACAAGAGGTCACATGACTCTGTGTCCAAAATCTGCCAGCAGACATGTACAATGAAAGTAGACTGACAGACAGACATTTTATAACACTGACTCAGGTATAAATATGACAATGCAAATAAGAGAGAGACCGGAAGGTCAGAAATAGATAAACAGGAAGCCATATACAGATCTGTCGTTCAAGATAAGATGGCCATGATTGAAAACACATTTGTAAGGAAGGTACACTAGTATGTATTTTTGTTTAGACAATGGATGACAATAAGAATATTGCATCAAATTGAACACAATTTTCGACAATTCCCCTTAACCCATAACATCCCACTCCTCCCATCCCTCTCCCTTACATATTCACATAAAGTGTAATACATGTACATTTTACATTGTAAGAAAGGATAGAATATGACTGGATACACTGAATATTGACATGTAATTAAAACCAATCATTTTTCAGGAAATACAGGTTCCATAAAACAAGGTAAATGGACCCTAACATAAACAAATATACTGAGGAAGTTAATGAATCTGGATAGCATTTTTGTGGATTTTAGTGAAAACAAGAGTCCACCATTAATGAAAGAAGAGAGGGAGGGAGTGAGAAAAAAATTCTAGAGTAAAACAGTCACAGTAACTTGGGTTCAAATTTGAGACTTTTTGGTATAAGAAAGTGTCGAGTTTGACATACACACAAAATGTCAAGTAGAAATCCGAGTTAACTTTCAAAAGGATGAGAAGAAAATGTCAGGTAATAAGGTAGATACACAAACCATAAGTGACCTTCACACATTTTCAAGGTTATATCACAATGAAATATCAACCTTTAAAGCGTAACGATAGAACATACAAACAGAAGTGCCAAATTCCGAGGATACAGATCATATCATCTCAGGAACAACACTAAAATATTTGAACTCATTTATTTTGAGTTCTTTTTATCTAGAAAGTGGCAACATTGATGAAAGTAAATAGGCCCTATGCTTTGACTGCTTTGTCCTTTTTTCCCATTTGCAATAAATCTGCAAAACTGAATCATCAGAAACTGTAAACTTGTAAAAATGAAAAAATGCCGGAACTTGCAGCAGACATTATTATCAGCACAATAACAGCTGCTTCAAACAATGGAATGTTAAATATATACAAACACACAAACAACTACAACAAAACAAAGGTAGACAACTGGAGTAGCTGACAGACTCTTTTGGAAAAATTCAGATTACTTTTCAACTTATCATTAAATGACAAGATATTTAAAGTCTGGTGGATGACACTTGTAGACCCCACCATGTAAATGACACTTTCAAATCATCCACCACAATTTGGGACTTGATATATTCCAAATGAAAATGGAATACATAGTAGCCCTTGACTTGTACTTGTGTGTGATTATATATGTGTTTAAATGTATGAATTTTTGTATGTGTTAGTGTGTGTGTTAGTGTGTGTGTTAGTGTGTGTGTGTGTGTGTGTGTGTGTGTTAGTGTGTGTGTATGTGTGTGCATGCATGCATGTGCATGTGTAAATATGTGTGTTTGTGTGTGTATGTATGTGTGTTAGTGTGTGTATGTGTGCATGCATGCATGTGCATGTGTAAATATGTGTGTGTGTTTTGTGGGAGAGGAGTAGTAGGTAAATAAATAGTGCATTTTTCTGTACAAAACAAGAATAACACGGAAACACAAACATCATATCATCTACAGCAAACATCATATCATCTACAGCGCAAGATAACAATCGACAATGTGTTTCAACATGTCACTGAAATGACTTAAGTGACCTTAAATCACTCAGAAGGATAGTAAGGCTGCATATAGCACAGGTTGCATAGCACAGGATACATATAGCAGAGGCTACATATAGCAAAGGCTGCATACAGCACAGACTGCATATAGCACAGGATACATATAGTACAGGCTGTATATAGTACAGGCTGCACATAGTACAGGCTTTATATAGCATAGTCTACATATAGTACAGGCTACATACAGCATAAGCTAATTATATAGCACAGGCTGCATACAGCATAGACTACATATAGTATAGGCTAATTACATTGCACAGGCTGCATATAGCACAGACTACATATTGTATAGGCTAATTATATAGCACAGACTGCATATAGCACAGACTACATATAGTATAATCTAATTTTATAGCACAGGCTGCATATAGCACAGACTACATATAGTATAGGCTAATTATATAGCATAGACTACATATAGCACAGGCTAATTATATAACACAGACTTCATATAACACAGGGTACTTTAATACATGTAGAACAGGCTGCATATAACACATTCCATATACATGTATAGCACAGGCAGCATATATCACAGACTGCATATAGCACAGGCTGTATATAGCACAGACTGTAAATAGCAAATGGAGCCATTACACACCATGGCAATATTTAACTCATCAACCCCTGAGAAATAATGAACTCTCCTATAAATCAATGAGTTCAAATGTGTCTTTAGGGGTGAATAAGTTAACTCTCAAAAGAGTAGTTAGGCTGCATAGAGCACAGGCTACACAAAGAGTTGTAACACAAAACAATGGCACTATGTAACTCTCAGATGTATGGAGCACATAGGCTACATGTAGCACAGAGACATAAATCAGCATAAAACTGTGTAAAATTCATCCAAGCATGAATTTATCACTTATGTGGAGATGAAATTGAATTGTCACAAATTTTGACCTATGCTATGGACTAACACCAAAGCATTGCAGGCCCTTTTATGTGTCACGCCTGCCATGACACAGGACTCCATTTTCACATCTCGTCCAAAGGACCTGTGACTAACTTCTTATGCTAAGCACTTGGTGAAGGAACAGACACTACCTTTATAAAGTCAGGTATAACTCAGTACCAGGAATCAAACCTGGGTCCTTCCACTTGTCAGTCGGTTACCCTACCACTATACCACCGCTTGCAAGCATTGTGTAACAACACTCAGAAGAATGCTTAGGCTGTATAAAGTTAATAGAGATATTTGTTTGTGTGCAGATGTTGCTTGTGATGGTTCAATCAGTCTGAGCACCTGCCTAACAAGACGAAGGTGCATGGTTCAATTCCAGGTAACTTGTCATACTTAAAACTTACTTTTAAAAGGTAGTGACTGTTCCTTTGCCAACTACTCAGTATAAGAAAAGAATATAATCAAGTGTCCCCTGTCACCTCAGGTGTTACAAATACAAGACCCCTTATAACATTTGTAAAAGTCCATATCACAAGCCAAAAATATGTGGCCTTTCAACTACAGCTGATGACAGCTTCATAATGGTTAAAAAGAAATTTTAGTTACAGGCAAGACAATGATTAAAACACAATACAAATATGGGTATCTGTAAACATCAATAAATCTATTTCTAAAATATACATTTCAGAGGTACAGGTAGACAGAAAGATACATACAGAATGGTTTGTTTAAATCTGAACTTCAACATGAAATTAAACAAAAAAAGTAAATAATGATAATCAACTTACTTTGCGTCCAACACTAGGACTGGTCTGTGTATTATGTGTAGACTTGAGTGATCCCGTCCTCACATGTTTATGGTGGTCTCGACGCTTTTTAAGAAAAACAAGAAAAATATACATGAGGGGAATGGCAGAAATGAGAACAAATGCAGACACAGTCAGAATGATGGAATTGTTGCTGTAAGTTCCATAACTACCCATAACACCAAGTTCCAAATGGATGTCATTACTACAACACATTTACATAGCTGATAGCAGAATTTGCCTCTTGTAGCAAATTAAGTGGTGCTAATTATTCCATAATTAGCTACACAGTTGGTATGACAGTATCGGACAATTATGACATTTCTGTTGAATTTTTCTGGTATTCAGCGAATGGTACAGTCAATCAACTCACACAATTTTCCAAGTCTTGTTCATCAGCCTTTCATATTTTATTGTACAGTTTTGTGTTTGGATCATGACATGTCACAAAACTTGTCATATCTTACTCCTTGCTACGTTTGCGTGTGGTGATAAATCCTTACTTAAAAACAAGCTGATAAATGATCTGCACATAGGGTGACCCTAAATGTGTCCTTCTTGTCAAGATTTGTTAAGAATTCACTGCTTCCGAAAAGTCATCAAGTTTGTCATTTACAACATCATTGTCAACACAAAAATGTTGGCTGCAATTTTGATATCTGTAAATTGTATCGGTGATATGCCTGTATATGCTCTTTTATGTTTAAATCTGTATTCCACACTATAACAGCTATAATCTTTGTCTTCCTAACAATTTTAGTGCTGATGGCATCAATTTCATGGTTAGGTGACTTTCAACATGTAGGAGGGCATACATCAAGTAACTCCAGTTTTATCCTATAAAAACCACAATATTTCAGTTACTTGAAAATAAGTCATTTCTAAATGATCCCCAAAAACTATATGATATATGAAAAAAAAAACCTTCAGGCCAAAAATAGTATCAGAAATTTCCCACCCACAGATAACTTCTGATGTCAAAATCCATGTTAAACATTTCCTTCTATTACATGTACCGATAACACGACTCAGGAAATCCTCAAATCTAAAGTTCCAAAGCCAGAAAATCTAATAGAAACCTGGCATTACCTCACTCTATTTATCAACCCTAAAAAAAATCAACAACTAAGGAATGCACAAATAATGCAGATTTACAAAGGACGGTGATTGACATCAAAACAAGAAAATATGTAAGTTATTTGTGAAAAGTGAAGTTTTTATATATCTAGGATTTACTAAAATATGTCAAGTAATGCACCTTATTATTTGTATCAACAGGTATCTCAATTCAAATAGAAAGCGCAACACAATTCTGTGACATCAGAGCATCATACCAATAGTACGTAAGGATTCTCAAGGACAAAACATTAATTGCTATATCCAAAAATACAAGCACTCATAAAATATTTTCAAGTGTTGAACATGGATGTACCATGTACAAATTGGTATGTTTTGAGAGTAATGTACACATGTCAGAAAATAAATTCCTGATAGAGATGTACCAGACTCGAAATTAACAGAAAACACAAGTGAGATATCAAATTTTCATGTGCTGATATTCTAGCGTTTATACACACAAGTTTACATGACCATAGAAACTAAACACTTTCAAAGAACACTTAACACATGTAGAAAGATTTTATCCACCTTCACTGCTAAAACATTTCCCAGTTTCTAGAAATCAGAAATATCTCTCTATCTGCTGTAATACATTTAAAATCCATGTAAGATAAATGAAAATCACAACATTTGATAATCCCACAGGTATGTATACATTTTCATAACAACTGCTACTGCATCAAATAACTGCATTTTACTGCACAAACATACATGATACTTGTCAGGTGACTATCCAGGTAGAAGCTGGCTAATTAATTGTATCACCAGGTAGGAGGTATTGACAGAACTAAAGAGAATCAATTACAAGTATTCAAGTGCACAGATGACAAAATAATGTTCATTTCACTACATCCTGTTTCTCTCACATGACCAATGGAGCACTATGGCCGTCAATTATGTCTACCATATATTAATACAGATCTACATATGTATACAATTCCTAGCAGATTATATACACCAAACACTGAGCTATACAGAAGCTCCCTGCTGAGGGAACTGTATACATATGTATTCTCCACAATATGGAGAGAACAATATGTTATCCTTACTAGACCACATCATTGTTATCCATCCATAACAATAGCAGAACTTTATCAGATTACACCAACGTGTTAATAATTATAAAACTATAACCATTGATCGAGGGATACATGTACATTGATCTTCCTTTTCAATGTACATGTATTCTAAAAAGAAAATATTGTTTTATTCTAGAGATATTTCATAAATAACTATATAGAGAGATTGAGAGTTTATAAAGGATTAGTTTTCCTGTGTGTTTTTTTTTTTTAATCAAGTATTTTTTTTTATGGAAGGATGATCAATACAAAAAACTCAACTATTTATTTCCTCAAAAATAATTCATAATAGATATAACAAAAAGGGAAAAGCGCAATATATTTCTGTTAAAAGTGCTAAAAAATAACTAAAAAAAATAAAAATTAAACCTAATTAGTTGATTAAGTGTTTTTAGTCACCAAAAAAACTAGTGATTCATTATAAATGATATAAAAATTCTAAAATATGTAAATAATTGAAAATATTGCCCACTAATACTGCAGCCTATAACATCATCTCAACATATATAAATAGATTTACTAATGATCTCTTATCAAGCTTTATCATTATAGAATTTATCACAAATAATTTTTAAAAATCTATTCAGTTTCTATGGTAATCAATCCAGGTAACATGATGTGTACACTCCAGAGATATACCTGCTTGGTTACATCTCTCTGTAATTATTCCTGATCAATTTCACAGTGAAGACGAAAAAAAAAAAAGATTCCTAAAAACATCCATATTGCGGCCACAGACACACCTTGGTAAGAAAAACCACGACAAAATCAACTGATTGAAATTCTCCTTCAACACACTTAACTCCCGAGAAGAATATATGTAACCTGCCTCATTGAAAATAAATAAAACACAGAAATATGTGCAAAAGTACTCAAAATTCTAGTTTGCCACTGTATTGACAGTTCATTGATAAACTGCCAGATACTGATCCAACTAATGGTGTAACCTTCACAATTTGTGTTTCCTTTTTTTAAGTTTTGTCCTTTTGTCCTTTAGAACAATTTGTCTGTCTCTGTGGATATCTGATCCTGTTTAAATTTACTTTACCTGTGTACCTTACACATATGTAATGTCAGTAAAAAATAAAAGAAAAATAGAAATGCATTACTAGAACAATTTCTGTGTAGTTGAGACTATACCAACTTAAGGAAGTTAGAAAGGTGTGAAGCATGAAGTCGTTTTGAAAGGCAGGTGTGTAAAAAAAATCCAGTCAAAAATAAATCATAATTTCAGAGATTGATCAACGAGATTTTATAAACAAACTTAGGAGATTTCTGCAAAAAAACCTAAACAGAACAAATATAAAGATAGATATTACTAGGATGTAAAATATATAGGTATATGTCTAGTACATACTTTTATATATATCAGAGTTGAAAGTATGATATATCTAGAAATATTTAGAAAAGAGAAACAGAGGAATATGGGACCCCTAATTAACAAAGAATGATTTGACATCATGGTCAAGGCTATAGCAATTTTTATTGTTTCTTATATTGTGGAGAATTCCAGCTCTACTAATGTAGTTTGAAAGAAAACTATTGTCTGTGAATATCTATCTCTATCTATATTGAATATATAGTTGCATATTAATACTTGGAATATATAGATCGGTAAGGAACAGATCAATGTAGATATCATATAAACATAGATATGTCTCCAATTACTCCAAATTAAACTATGAATATTAAAGTGGATAAGTTTACTGTACAAGAAATATAAGATGATCTTGTTACACCTGTCACACAGCAAACAGGTGCTTGTTCCTCTTTACAGCTAATTTAAAGTATCTGTAGATTGTAAATTACAAATCTATGTCAATATGTTATGATCAACACTAACAATAAGTGAATTAATGTGTAATTCTACAGATCCTTAGTAACTTCTTTAGTTCTTAATAATAGTAATTTTAGAAATCCTTCAACAGTGATTCTCTAGAGATATATTTACTTTATTTCTCTATATGCATTTATCAAATATTTGTTCTGGTAATTATAAGTTATTTATTTTTGTACCTCACAATAGGTAATTCACAAAAAATAATTCTGTTACTCTCTGCATAAAATATCATATCTGATTTTTAATATTCTATTACTTTCCCTCTGGCCTGCTTTTAAGTGAATGCACATCTTAACACAATGACTACATGCTGGCTCATATTAATGACCTACTATGAAACAAAGTGAAGACAACTACATCAATAAATTACAATATGAATTATAGGCTTTGGAGTGAAATTTTATACACTGAAACGTTGAGCCTGGTTCTGCTCAGCTTAGGATTTTAGGAGCGAGTGAGTGTGTAAGTGTGTGTGTAAGTGTGTGTGTTAATGTGAGTTACTGGTCACTAAACATATCCCATATCGAGGCTGTATTGAAACATTACAAATAAATAAAATGTAAATCCATATGACTCTTAATAATAACCATGTAAGAGCTACTCAAAGTATTGACATTTAAGGCAGCCAGTCATTTCTAGTTTCCCTTTTCCTCAAAATTATCTGTTTAAATTTGAATTACATTCTAATGCATATATGTAACCAAATTCTCTCTTAAACAAAATGTCTCATAACATATAATACTTATGATGTGAACAATGAATCAACTTTAGATCTAAGATGATTATGACAATGACTGGCACAAAAATACAAAGTAACGGAGAAATAATTTCTCTATAAGATATATAGAAACAATACCATGGTGACTGATTTAATAGTCCTGTGAAACTGATGATTTGTTCTAATAATTGCTATTGTTGCAACTGGTTGTTAAGGAAACCGATTTTTATCTCAAAGCACAATTTCTAATACAAGTAAATTGCTATGTCAGACTTTAGGATCTATATGTACAATTCCCTTGTCTATTTGATATCAGGTATTCTGATCAAGACATGTGACCCTGAGGGAAAACTGGCATACCTTAACAAGCATACAGTGGTAAAGAACAGTCACTGAATATTGCTGTAAGCTACTGCTTATACATAGGACCATCCACTTAATTACTTAAACTCAGTCAAAATCCAGCAATTTATATCCAAATACAGAAACACATACAAATAATACTTATAATGCAGCTCACAGCACACATATCAATTGTTAAAGTGTTTCAAAATGTTTATACTTTTTATAGTTTATACTTTTCTTCATCCCACTTTTTACAGATTTCAGGATTTGTTATAGATGCAATTCTATTATTGGGTTCTTACTATCTAAAACTTAAGTCTGCTTCTTTTCCCCTTTCTCACACCTACCATTATACATTTTTATTCTCAAAATAGTGTACTTAAACCCCTACAACAGATAAATAATCTCTACTGTCAAGGTTGTCCATCAGACAAGCATGTAAAGTTTGTTTGACAGATGTTTAATGTCACTCTAAGTAAAATTTACAGTTATAGGACGGTGGTCTATCTTTAGTAAAGCATGAAAAATCATAGGTACAATGCTATGTACCTAGGGAAAAGACCGTCAAACCACCCATCTGCAATTACTCTAGATCTTCTCCCATCCCTAATCAGGTTGGGAATACTCTAGAACCCTAGAACCCCTACCCATCCTTAATCAGCTTTATAATCTTTTAGAACCTCATCTCATCCTTAATAAGCTTGGGAATCTACAAGAACCATCACCCCAGCCCTAATCACCTTGAGAATCTTCTAGAGCCCCACCTCATCCATAATCAGCTTAGGAATATACAAGAACCTCTAGCCTATCCTTAATCAGCTTAATAATCTTCTGGGGATCTACAAGAACCTCTACCTCATCCTTAATCAGCTTGGTAATCTTCTGGTGATCTACAAGAACCTCTACCTCATCCTTAATCAGCTTGGGAATATTCTAGAACCCCCACCTCATCCTTAATGTGCTTGGGAATCTCCAAGAACCCCCATCCAATCCTAATCATCTTGGAAATCTTCTGGCAATCCATAGGAACCCATACCCCATCTTTAATCATTTTGAGGATCTGCCTTGGTAAGCAAGTACAGATATATCAATCCATACCAAAATCCCATAAAACCATGCTAAATCCTGTGACCCCAGGATATAAGGTTACATTTCAAGGACAGGAAATTGGCAATGTCCATGACTGGACTTGAGCACTTGACCCTTTGTTCAAAAGTTAATTGCAGACCATTGACTTCACCACAAATGACCTTTAATATCATTGGTTTGTGAAATAACAATTCAAACAGTGTCAGACAAATACAAAAATCTGTACATAGGAGTTACAGGAGTATTTAGTCATTATTTTAAACTACAGAACACAGACTGGCAAGTAAAAAACAAAGCTAACACCCACTATACTACATAAACATTATCATTTCACTATATCTATACCATCTATAAAGCCTGCCTCATAAATACTTTTTATAACAGAGCAACCTAAAACAAAACAACAGTTGTCACACCCTAAAACAATGTTTGGGTTGCAGTATGTGATTTTTCTATCTGATTACACACTTAATACATTACTTCAATTTGAAAAAAAGGAGCACTTGCACAAGATTTGAAAAAGAAATGATAGAAGCTGTACAGAGTTTATGATACTGATCCAACTGAATACATGTATTTGAAATCCAGATCTTTAGCATATTAAACAAAATAAAAATACTTATTACTGCAAAAAAATGTCAAAGAAGCTGATGTTACCATACACACAGAGGTGAAAATTGATGATGGATTTAAGTGGATGATAAAGTTATACCAAGACACAATGGTGATTGGACCTCATTCACCCCTAAAAACAAATCAACTTTTCCAAGCATCAATGACATAGCATGGTCCATTTATGTTTTTAGAGGTGAAAAATTTAAGATATTTATATGTTCCATAACAACATGATTAGAGTAAAATTTTCTGGTTCTTTTCCATATTAACAACATGGTCTTTACATTCAATACGATAAGTATTTTTAAATCCACAAAATATTACAAAATCAGAATGTCCCTTATGGGTAGAAGATCAGTTTTTTCCCTTCACAATGAACTATTTCAAATCCACACATATAGATTTACAATGAATTGAGCACAATTTTCATGAAATAAAAATAAACACATCTTCATACAAGGCCACTGGTCTCTATGGTAGCATTGTCCACTTCTGTCTCAAGAATTTAAACACACAAATTTAAGACAGATAACTGATCCCGTCCTAGCTTTAAGTTATAGATGAATATTAATATCCTTAGTTCACACACACATGGAAGTTTACAACTGACTTTTCTTATCAGTATCCTGTATGTACTTCCTGACGAGACCCCGAACTCATAACTTCAAAGAAAACACAAATAAGTCAACAAGCAGTACAGTCATCAAAAACAATGGACTACACAGTGACAATCCAATGGTGCGGCCCATGTTCTCTCTCCCTGTATAAAAATGTCTACCTGTTATCTGTTACACCAGAATGAGTGTACAGTTTTATTTGTGGTTATCTTTTTTCTAAATCAGATGAAATGTAAATATGACAACTATAAAATCAGCAATATGACATCACACATGAACTGTTGGTGATATTTACAAATACAAGGACCTACATTAAAAACATTGGGGAAATCATTATCATAATTGCAGAGCTAATTTAAGTCATCTCTTTGTTCAAAAAAGAATGACACACGATCAGAATGTAATTATAAATACATGTGAAGTTTGATCACTAAAATAGATTCATCTAACTGCCAATAACTTAGAGTTTGATAAAAAAGAAGAGTCTGTCACTAAATGGCATACACTTCAATGACACGAGACCAGAGAATTCTACACCAACAGGATCTATGATCGGCTACAAAAGTGATATTTGGAAAACACCATAATGATAAATATATTACTGATATTTTTCAGTAAAACTAAGAATGAGATGATAACTCTGGCCATCTTAAAGCCAACAACAGATAAAGCAGGAAAAGTAAACAAGAGATATATGCATTTTATCCCACTGTATATGTAAAACTGATCGGTATGTGTTAACTTGGATACAGTCAGACAGAGCAAGTTGTCTCCGATTTTAGATAAAATTGGATGTATTTATACCTATTTATTTTTTTAGGCCTAGTTTTTTATGACTATGTAAAGATGTTACTTGTGGTAGCACTTAATGCTGTATCTTAATACTATTAATGGCTCAGTTCTTGTCTGGTTTTAGTCTATGTATTTTGTGTATAAAATAGTCATAACCACAGGTCTTGTTTTGATCAGGATTAAAAAGTCAACAGTTAGGACTCTGTTTAAATGCTTTGATTATATTATAAAAAGGTCAACACCCAAAACATTGACATTGACAAATAACTCCACACTCTTGGTTCTGCTTTGACCCTGTAATTAAAAAGTCGATACTAAGGGTCAGGCTTAGACTGTAACATAAAAAAAACTTAACAATTTTGGTCCTGCTTTGATCATGTCCTAAAAAGGTCAGCACTAAGGACCAGACTTAGACCATGTCATAAAAAGGTCAGCAATAAGGACCAGGCTTAGACCTTGTCATATAAAGGTCAGCACTAAGGACCAGGCTTAGACTATGTCATAAAAAGGTCAGCACTAAGGACCAGGCTTAGACTATGTCATAAAAAGGTCAGCACTAAGGACCAGGCTTAGACTATGTCATAAAAAAGGTCAGCACTAAGGACCAGGCTTAGACTATGTCATAAAAAGGTCAGCACTAAGGACCAGGCTTAGACTATGTCATAAAAAAGGTCAGCACTAAGGACCAGGCTTAGACTATGTCATAAAAAAGGTCAGCACTAAGGACCAGGCTTAGACTATGTCATAAAAAGGTCAGCACTAAGGACCAGGCTTAGACCATGTCATAAAAAGGTCAGCACTAAGGACCAGGCTTAGACCATGTCATAAAAAGGTCAGCACTAAGGACCAGGCTTAGACCTTGTCATAAAAAGGTCAGCATCAAGGGCCAAATTTAGATCATGTCATAAAAAGGTCAGCACTAAGGACCAGGCTTAGACCATGTCCTAAAAAGGTCAGCACTAAGGACCAGGCTTAGATCATGTCCTAAAAAGGTCAGCACTAAGGACCAGGCTTAGATCATGTCATAAAAAGGTCAGCACTAGGGACCAGGCTTAGATCATGTCCTAAAAAGGTCAGCACTAGGGACCAGGCTTAGACCATGTCATAAAAAGGTCAGCACTAAGGACCAGGCTTAGACCATGTCATAAAAAGGTCAGCACTAAGGGCCAGGATTAGACCTTGGCATAAAAAACTTTTATGCTCTTGGTCCTACTTTTTTCCATCAATTTCACTAACCATCCTACCCTCAAGTTTTGTATTCTCACTATATGATATATCATAGGTATAAAACATTCACACACATTTAGTAAGTGAATATATAGTTGAGAGTGCACAATACAGAGTATGGTGAAAATTTCAACAAAGATATTTATATATCAATCATGGCAGATACATCTGGAATGTCATACTTGTCTATGTACTAGCACTTTGTATTGATTTAGTTACCTATTCTACCATCATTATCTGGCCATCACCCTATGCTGTAATTAACACTCTAACACACAAGCCTAGCAACCTCATACCTACATGATTAGCTACAACATCCCAAGGGAGATTACTCTCACATTTTACCAGTACTACAAGTTGATAGTGGTGATCTATGTGCCATAGAGGAAATTAGAATAACATTAATGCCATCAGCTACTGAATATATACATGTATATATAAATACTTAGTTATGTGATTGTTACAACACTGTTATGTGGTTGTTACAAAGTTGGTGTGTGGTGATTATTACATTTTTATGTGGTTGTTACAATGTTGATGCGGTTGTTATAACATTATTATGTGATTGTTACAAGGTTGGTGTGGTTGTAACATTATTATGTGGTTGATACAAAGTTGGTGTGTGGTTGTTACAAAGTTGGTGTGTGGTTGTTACAAGGTTAACATTTAGTTGTTGTAACATTATTATGTGGTTGTTACAACGTTTTTGTGTGGTTGTTGTTACAAGGTTGGTATGGTTGTTACAAGGTTGGTGTGTGGTTACTATAATGTTGATGTGTGGCTGTTATAACATTATTACATGATTGTTACAAGGTTGGTGTGTGGTTGTTGTAACATTATTATGGAATTGTTACAAGTTGGTGTTGTTGTTACAAGGTCGGTGTGGTTGTTACAATGCTGGTGTGTGGTTGTTACAAGGTTGGTGTGTGTTGTTTGTAACAAGGTGGTGGTTGTTGGTGTGGTTGTTACAATGCTGGTGTGTGGTTGTTACAAGGTTGTGTGTGGTTGCTATAATGTTGATGTGTTGTTATCATTATTACATGAATGTTACAAGGTTGGTGTGTGTTGTTGTAACATTATATGGAATTGTTACAAGGTTGTTGTGTGGTGTGTTGTTACAATGCTGGTGTGTGGTTGTTTACAAGGTGGTGTGTGGTTGTGTGTGGTTGATCTATTAATGTTGATACAAGTTGGTGGTGGTTGTTGTAGATTATTATGGAATTACAATGTGTTGTTGTTTACAAGGTCGGTGTGTGTTGTTACAATGCTGGTGTGTGGTTGGTGTGTGTGTTGTTGTAACATTATTATTACAAGTTGGTGTGGTTGTTAAAGGTTGGTGTAATTGTTACAATGTTGGTGTGTGATTGTTACAAGGTCGGTGTGTGGTTGTGTTGATGTGTGGCTGTTGATCATTATTACATGATTGTTTACAAGGTTGGTGTGTGGTTGTTGTAACATTATATTGTTACAAGTTGTGTGGTTACAAGGTTGGTGTCATTGTTACATGATTGGTTGTTACAAGGTTGGTGTGTGGTTGCTATAATGTTGTAACATGTGGCTGTTAGATCATTATTTGATTGTTACAAGTTGGTGTTGTTGTTGTAACATTAAGGTTGTTACAAGTTGGTGTTGTTGTTACAAGGTCGGTGTGGTTGTTACAAGGTGTGTGTTGTTACAAGGTGTGTGGCTGTTAGATCATTATTACATGATTGTTATAAGGTTGGTGTGTGGTTGTTGTAACATTATTATGGAATTGTTACAAGTTGGTGCTGATGGGTGTGGTTGTTACAATGTTAGATGGTTATTACACATGGTGTGTGGTTGCTATAAGGTTGGTGTGTGGCTGTTAGATCATTATTACATTATTAGGTTGGTGTGAATTGTTATAACAATGGAATTGTTACAAGTTGGTGTTGTTGTTACAAGGTTGGTGTGGTTGTGGTTGTTTGTTACAATGCTGTGTGGTTGCTATAATGTTTAATGTGTGGCTGTTAGATCATTATTACATGATTGTTACAAGGTTGGTGTGTGGTTGTTGTAACATTATTATGGAATTGATGTGTGGTTACAAGGTTAGTGTGGTTATTATGCATGATTGTTACAAGGTTGGTGTGTGGTTGTGTGATGTGTGGCTGTTAGATATTATTACATGATTATTATGGAATTGTTTAACATTATTATGGAATTGTTACAAGTTGGTGTTGTTGTTACAAGGTTGGTGTGGTTGTTACAATGCTGGTGTGTGGTTGTTACAAGGTTGGTGTGTGGTTGCTATAATGTTGATGTGTGGCTGTTAGATCATTATTACATGATTGTTACAAGGTTGGTGTGTGGTTGTTGTAACATTATTATGGAATTGTTACAAGTTGGTGTTGTTGTTACAAGGTTGGTGTGGCAGTTACAAGGTTGGTGTGTGGTTGCTATAATGTTGATGTGTGGCTGTTACAAGGTAGGAGTGGTTTTTACAAAGTTGGTGTGTGTTGTTGTAACATTAAAGGTTGGAATTGTTAATTGTGGTACAATGTGTGGCAGTTGTTGATGTGGTTGTTACAAAGGTCGGTTAAAGGTTGGTGTAATTGTTACAAGTTGGTGGGTGTGGTTGTTATAAGGTAGGTGTGGTTGTGTGCACTTGTTCATTACAATAACTAGTACTTGTGTACTATATTTGCAGTACAATGTCACCATTTCTTCTGTCCATATGTCATGTCGAGGTATTCATCTTTTTTTCTACCATGATACCATGAGTGTAAACAACATTTTCTGGTTGTTCCCTTCTGTTTAGTTTTTTCTTGAATACAATAAAACCTTCTTACCTGTGTATAAAGACCACCTGATCATAAAGATAATTTTTGCTGTCCCCAATAGTATGATTTGTGTACAAATCAACCTCTATATAAAGACCACCTACCTTTAAAGATCAGTTTTCCTGTGTCCCTAAGGAGGTCGTTATATATAAGTTTTACTGTAGTTTGTACTCAGATCATTTGACTTCAACAGAAAGTCAGACAAGATC
This sequence comes from Atrina japonica, assembly GCA_030159075.1. Lineage (NCBI taxonomy): Eukaryota > Metazoa > Mollusca > Bivalvia > Pterioida > Pinnidae > Atrina > Atrina japonica. The sequence goes on along the minus strand of BROG01000211.1, from coordinate 628,809 downwards.
ACTTCTGCTTTCTTAATATTTGCATTGACAACATTAAGAAGACAAGTGTCCTCACTTTCCTTTATGCAGCTTCTGAAATCAGGCACCTACCATGCCATGTTATCCATATTTAACATCATATATATACAACAAAATGTTTAATTGGAAATGAAGCTACCTGAAGTTGCATACTATTATGAAGAACAGTGAAGGAACAGAACAACTTGAAAAAAGGCCTATTCTCTTACTTTTTTATATTCAATAAATGTTACAATGTTCCCATGCATATTTCATCAGCATATTGTGGCTGTATCTTTATATAAACTGGTCTTGATTTTATTAGAAGATAAAATTATCTATAATTTAGAAATAAAAAAAAAAAATTTAGCAAAGGTCTTAAATATTGTTTACTCTTTAGAAAAAAAACAACAACTATCAATTGATTAGGAAACCCTTTACTGCGAGTAATTTTATAAGCAAAATTTCTTTGTATATTCAAATTTCTTATTCTGCACCTAATCGAATACATGTAATCTACGTTTTAGATATTACTCACAAAGTTATGTGTACTATCAATTTTCGATCTCTGTAATTTGAGAGACAAAAACTCCTAAGTTTATATTATTATTTGTATTTTATCTACTCTATTTATATACAAATATTTACATAATCTATAAGGTATTCTATTTATGTTCTAATATAAATGCCGACATAATTGATTATGTGATTTTAGTGGAACACACCTTCTTCATTTGATACATATGCATCGTTAAAATTCTGTCAAATATCAGACGAGGTAGACTAAATTTTTAATTTAATTTATAATAAGCTAACATTTGACACAGGCAGTGGTTGGTGTACAGTATGGGCTCTCTCTCTCTCTCTCTCTCTCTCAATTATTAATCTTACTGCTTATAACATACTTTCATACTTTTTATATAATGAAAGAATTGATATTTTACATAAAGAGTCCTGCATCCCATTTAAGTGGTCAGTTTTTAAAAGATTAAGATGAAAGTAACAGTATAATTAACTATGGACAGACCACAAGTGTACAGAAATTATAAGGTCAATATTTCCAAAATTACCAACCACAAATTCTTTTTAGGGCAGACAGGTAAAGTTGTTATGATTTAAAGGGGCAGGCTCCAGCCACATGGCCATGGAGTCACGATAAAGTTACAACAACATCTAAAACTTTCAGATATGTTTAAATTCTGGTTTCTTTTAATAAAAGAAGTGATGATAACAGTATTTAAAGAGGTCTGATCACATGAAAGATAAAATGGAGCATAGACATGTATATTGTACATTTCATGTGTTTTTGTTTATATTATGGACAGAAGAGGCATGCCTGTCTATTTCTATATGTTATCAATTACATGGTGATCATGTGACTAACAACTGCATGCCACAATATAGATTTCACACATTCCTGCACATGACTGTGCGTATGTATCAGGTGATAATGTCTGTGATGGTACTACATGTATACACAGTCATTAGAAATATATCAACAACAAACAGTTACTGAACTTTTCCTCATCACTTTACTGTGAGCAAGAAAATCAGAACTGATTCATTTTAGAGTACTTTAATCTATCAATATTTAACAACATGATAAGTGATTGTAATTTTATTTTCATACATCAATTACGTTTAATTTTTTATTGTTTTATGTAATGGTTTTTATTCTTGGTATTTATCTTATTAGCCCTTTTGCTGATTTCCCCTTATTTTTATCATCTTTCACATATACTATGTTAAAATTTATTTCGGAACAAGATTCATATTACATTGGTGATAAGTTTGTAACCTGCATCAAATATATTAAACAATTACTGTTTGAGGTAACAGTGTTTGTGTAGATATTTTACACTGTTTGGGGTAATGGTGTGTGTACATTTTTGTAGATATTTAACACTTATTGTAAGAGGTAATGGTGTGTGTACATTTTTGTAGATATTTAACACTTATTGTAAGAGGTAATGGTGTGTGTACATTTTTGTAGATATTTAACACTTATTGTAAGAGGTAATGGTGTGTGTACATTTTTGTAGATATTTAACACTTATTGTAAGAGTAATGGTGTGTGTACATTTTTGTAGATATTTAACACTTATTGTAAGAGGTAATGGTGTGTGTACATTTTGTAGATATTTAACACTTATTGTAAGAGGTAATGGTGTGTGTACATTTTTGTAGATATTTAACACTTATTGTAAGAGGTAATGGTGTGTGTATTTTTGTAGATATTTAACACTTATTGTAAGAGGTAATGGTGTGTGTACATTTTTGTAGATATTTAACACTTATTGTAAGAGGTAATGGTGTGTGTACATTTTTGTAGATATTTAACACTTATTGTAAGAGGTAATGGTGTGTGTACATTTTTGTAGATATTTAACACTTATTGTAAGAGGTAATGGTGTGTGTACATTTTTGTAGATATTTAACACTTATTGTAAGAGGTAATGGTGTGTGTACATTTTAGTAGATATTTAACACTTATTGTAAGAGGTAATGGTATTTATTTAGACATTTACTGTTTGAGGTAATGGTGTTTGTGTAGATATTTAACACTGGTAATGGCATTTGTGTAGATATTTGACACTTACTGTTTGAGGTGATGGTGTTTATGTAGATATTAACACTTACTGTTTAAGGTGATGGTGTTTGTGTAGATATTTAACACTTACTGTTTGAGGTGATGGTGTTTATGTAGATATTAACACTTACTGTTTAAGGTGATGGTGTTTGTGTAGATATTTAACACTTACTGTTTGAGGTAATGGTGTTTGTGTAGATATTTAACACTGGTAATGGCATTTGTGTAGATATTTGACACTTACTGTTTGAGGTGATGGTGTTTATGTAGATATTAACACTTACTGTTTAAGGTGATGGTGTTTGTGTAGATATTTAACACTTACTGTTTGAGGTGATGGTGTTTATGTAGATATTAACACTTACTGTTTAAGGTGATGGTGTTTGTGTAGATATTTAACACTGGTACTGGATAATGGCATTTGTGTAGATATTTAACACTTACTGTTTGAGGTAATGGTGTTTGTGTAGATATTTCTCTTTTTGTAGAATTTAATCTGTCTTCTTCATCTCTTACTTCTGTGTTTTGTTTCAGCGTCTGAAATATAATGTTACTCTTTGAAATTAAAGTAACAATATTCACCCTGACAAACTGGAACAATCACAATACAAGTAACAAGCATGAAAGTAAAATCTCGGTCTGTATCTCTCTCTTGTCTTTAGTTTTTTAAACCATGTAAAAGTAGAATAATTACTTTCTATTTTTTAAAGAAAGAGAGCAGTGTTTGACATTGATAAACATGTTAAGGTTGTAATTGATCATAGAATTGTACACAGGAAATTCCAACATTTTCTGTAAATTAGTTCACAATTTCCGACACTTTACATATGATTTATGGTCAGCCTTGATCACATAATGGCTCTGTGGTAAATGTATTCACTGCGCAAGTGTGAAGACCTGGGTTAAATTTCTAGCCTAGGTCTTAAATATACCTGCGCTTTCTGTAAACATGTAGTTGTTTTTCCTTCAACAGAACAGATGTTTTTCTATTAGTAGTGAAAGTCTTATAATGTACAGACTGGGATGAGGGGCTCATTATGGATGTCTTACTTCTGTATCATTTGTTTCAATCTTGAAATGGATGAAGTTTCTCCATCTTCTATGTATATTTGATTGATGTACATGTAATACATGTATGTATATTGATCTCATTCTGGGCTCTCTTCTGTGGTGTAATTTCATCTCATTCTCTCCTGGTCTCTCTATTTCCTTGTCTCTCTCATTCTTTCCTGATCTCTCTATTTCCTTGTCTCTCTGATTCTCTCCTGGTCTCTCTATTTCCTTGTCTGTCTGTCTGTCTGTCTCTCTCTCTCTCTCTCTCTCTCTCTCCTTATTTTCAAGTTGACACCCCCCTTTTTCTCTCTACTCATTTTCAAGTTGATAGTCTCCCCTCTCTCCCTCTACCTTTTTGAAGTTGATATCCCCCTCTCTCCCTCTACTTATTTTCAAGTTGATAATCCCCCCTCTCTCTGCCCTCTACTTATATTCAAGTTGATAGTTCCCTCTCTCTACTACTTATTTTCAGGTTGATCCCTGATTTATCATAAACACAAACATTTACATTTGTATATTACAGAGAAAATCTTATAGTAAAATTGAAATTTAACCTAAGTATCAGTATATAAAACTGTGTATAAGAAAATCTCAATTTTGTATCAAAATATCTAAGAGTTATCCCCCTTTTACCAGATAAACAACCATGTATCAATGTTTGTTTTGTATGAATGTTGTTTTAGGCCACACTCAACAATTTTTCTGTCACCTGGACGTGGTCGGTCTTTGTGGTGGATGAGAGACCCTGGTTACATATGGAAGAGACCACTGGTCTTACACAAATAAAATGGCACACATTCTCATAAGATCAGCTTAGGTTCCAGTGGGAACTGAACTTGCTATGTTAAATGGCACACACTTATAACAGAAATGTTCATATCTATAGATACCTCATCACATAAGGTGAAGTACAATATATCACATTACTGGACCTGTGCTATGAACACTGGTAAAAGCAATGAGTGTTTGATAAGCTATCACAAGGGCCTTAGTCTTAAATTCAATTATGAAAGACCAGTGACAGGTGCTTAATCACAGCATTGCAAAAACTTTCAATTACTTTATTTATTTATATATATTTATATATATATATATAAATGATGTTTCTATTACAGGATAAAAATACCTACTGCAGTTTTAAAATAAGATGTATATAGAGATAATGAGTTATAATGTCTAAACACTAAAATCTGTGAGAGAAACGTAGGACAAAAGAAATAGATACTAACTGTTTGAACAACTCACTGGTATGACAGGTGTTCGGACTCAAGTTCCTCAAATTACAAGTTAAACAATTCAACCACTAAGCCAATACACAAAATATAATAACCATTGATTAGTGAATGACGAGCAATTACAAAACGTCCCCTCCCTCCCTTGGCTTCACCGTTAGCAAATGTAAAGATATCAAGGATAACTAATATTCTTATTTTCTATGTGGTGTACGTCACTGCTGATACTCAGTTATTTTTCAGTTAAAAGTGGTGGTCAGTCAGTCTCGCGCCACAGACTCGTGCCCAAACAGACTAGTTGTGCTTGACTTCATAGTGTAGTGTAGTGTAGTGTAGTGTAGTGTAGTGTAGTGTAGTGTAGTGTAGTGTAGTGTAGTGTAGTGTAGTGTAGTGTAGTGTAGTGTAGATAGGTCAGTTGATAAGGACGTTCAGCTAATGTTTGGAAGGTCCTGGGTTCCATTCCGGGTCAGGCTGCACATTTTCCCCTGCCTGCTACATTTGGCACCCAACTAAACAACCCACCATTTCCAGGTAAGAAATCTTGTTAAGGAAAGTTTAGGGATGTTGCAGCTGTCAGTCCAGATAACTTAGTCAGTAAGAGTTTCATGCAAGTGTTTGAAATTTCCTAGGTTCGATTCCCACTCTGGTCACAGATTTCCTCATCTTCTTTAATAGTTCTAAACAGTCAACCACTGAGATTCCTCTCATCTAGCAAATTTATCCTTGATATTTGAAGGCTGTTACTTCAAAACACAAACATTTATATATACATAAACATGATTTACATTGGCATTTTATCATCAAATGAGACTAGATGGCAATTAAACAGCTCAGACTAATATAGAACTTAATGTTTTTAATAATCTTGACTTAATCTTAGAGTAATCTTAATATAAACAGGTGCATGTGCAGTGCATGCATGTCATTCAGACATGTGGAATTTGTTTCAATATTTATACTCTGCCAAGGATTATTTATTTCTATGGATATGTTGTGAAGTGCTAGAAATTTAGACTTGCACTAAGGATTTAAACCAATGTGTTGAGAGATCTTTAACATACCAAGCTTATACCATCACATGGAATCTCAGGTATAACTAATCAACCCCTCAATAACAATGAACTCTTCTATGAATCAATCATTTAGGCCAGTCCATTAATGCATCTTTCGGGGTGAATGAATTGAATTATTTTTTATCAGCATTTGGTTTGCTAATTTCAAAACCCCACACTCAACAATTTTTCAGTTATATGGTTGTATCTAACTTCAAATGGTGGAGAAGAGAACCCAGTTACAATGTACTGTATGGTTGCTTTTATTCATGGAGGATGTAATTTCGCTATATTTGCGGTGAAAAAAATATTGCAAAATAAAATACCCCTGAATATAATACCATACACTTACCAAGTATCACTATCAGAGAGACAAACTGTAACCAATCTTGCATGAAATTTAATACCGTTAAATAAGTGTCTTTCAGAAAAACGCAAAATTGTTTCCTTGTGAAATTAAACAAGTATACAAAGTACCAAGAAAGAGACCGCTAGCCTTCCATAAGTAAACTGACAAACTTTCTCACACAAACCAGCTTAGTTCCTGCAGGTCTTGATTAGCATTTTATAAAGGAGTAATTACCAGTATTACAGAGGGTCACAGACTCAACTCTGCTAGAAATGGAGATCAAGTAAGAAACAATGAGAGCAGGACTGCAGTATCATTTCCAGTTTTATTAAGACTTAGATATGTTATTAGAAGTGATTTATATGATTATTGTTACTTTCTATAATTCATTATTAGACTTTCAGGTATTCTGGCAATTACCGAAATGTTCACGATGTTCACACCAGGAATCAGGATTGTATTTAGTGACAGACCTTTTAACTCAAGGACCCGTTTATCTCAAACCTTCTGCTGGGTCCCGACGAATTCAAGATAATGAAGTTTGACTGTAGTCTATGCCGGGGTCAACATTAGTGAAATTTTCGACAATTAGTATTTAAAGCTACTTCTCCGAATGCAAAAATGACTTGTCCGAAAATCAAGTGTAACATTTAAAGATATTATTTTGTGTTTACAAGAATATCTTTATTGAATAAATTTTTGTCTTCAACTTGTCATTATGGACATCTACTTGTCCAAGTGCAAAATGGACTTGTCCCGGACAACTGGACAAATCTCAATGTTGAACCCTGCTATGTAGTTGTGGCATCTTGGAAATCCCTTATCAAATTAGCCTAAGTACGTGTGGCATGTTGAATATCCCAACATAAATTTACCAAATTCCAGAAAGCATTCGTCTAACTTTATGGAACAGCAAATATAGTTAGCAACATAAGCATGTAAGTGGAAAAAAAAAACACCTTTGTGGATTTAAAACTACACAGAAACAAACAGGTCTAAACTAACCTGGATTTCAACCCTTATACACCAACTTGCAAATAGAATACACTCGCTGAAAATTATGAGCAGATTTGTTTCTTTTATTTATTCACTTATATGGAGATGTCAACAGCTTTAGGTGAAGTACTACAAATTTTGGCCTGTGCTATGGATTTATGCCAATACAGTAGGAGTTCTTTGATGTGCAACACCTGTCGTGACATGGGACCTCTATTTGCAACACCTGCCATGACATGGGACCTCTATTTTAAGTCTCATCCGAAGAACAGTAAGTTTCACTTCATATGCCGAGCATTTGACAAAGGAACAGTCACTACCATAAGTCTTTAAGGTATGACCCGCAGGAATCAATATTGCTTGTAAGTCTAACATACTACCACTAAACCACCACATGTGGTTATGAGCACGTAAAACATACATAAGATAAACAGTAAACCTGGAAATTTATCAATATAGCTTGTGAGTCTACCACACTACCACTAAACCACCACATGTGGTTATGAGCACGTAAAACATACATAAGATAAACCTGGAAATTTATGCTTGGGGGTAATTTACATTAAATATGCAATGATGAGTTTTCCCGTAAATAAACCCCCGCTTACCAATCCCACATTTGTGCTAAAAGTTTTCTATTTATACAGGACTGCTCACAGTAGATTGTGACATCTCGTTTACACAAAAAAATCGAAAATCGTGTCATTAACGACATGCGAAAATATCCACTTTAACAGTATACATATATAGAAAATAGAGGAAGGAAGATAGAGAACATACATACCAGTGGCACACAGCAGTACAAGTTTGGACTAACTTTCATTTTAGTTTTAAAATCCTTAAGATCCTTATGTCTTGAAATCTTGTTCATATATTTGGTAATTAGTGTCTCTTGTTAAATTTCAGGATATCTAACACAAAACCTGTGCTTTTTAAGCATTTTGCACATATTGTTTCATATAATCCATCATAACACATAAACATGTACAGAAATAAAATGTTCTTTCAATAGCCCTGATTTACATGCACTTGAAATACTGCTATCCCTTTCAATGAATCGGGTCAATCTCATAGAATCAATGTCAAGGTAGACCTCACCTTATTCAGGTAAAAGCTGAACACAGTATTTAATACTTGGAATCGTGAATGAACAGTTTGTTATATGTTATTCACAACATGTTAAAATGCCATAGTGTGAAGGTATAGCACCTCAACAAGCTGGTGTTAACAACTTTCATGTTTCATATTACAGGTAAACAAATAATATAATACAGGTAATCACAGGTATATCCTGCAGGTATACAGAACACATGTACATAATAAGTATAACAGAATATAATTTCTGGTCATATATATCCAAATTATACACATATCCTTATGTCATACTTCAAAAAATTATCTATTTGGTCCACAATTTGTCTGCTTATACCAAAGCAGATTTTGATGGTGTCTAGATGTATATTTCCAAATGGCTACACGTTTTATGCTTGTGGGCATTATATTCCAGAATCTCCATGTTTTTATTCCATAGTCCAGAATACTGACACATCTTCTATATATCTGGGATACCCCAATGTTTTCTTTTTTTTTTAACCTACTAAATCCATGTTATTTTTCAATAACCAGCACACTATAGTAAGTGTATTTTATATTTGTGTATTTTGACACAAGACACCTCTCTGATTTAATGTATCAGCTACCTGATCTTAAAGCTCAGTCCTGTTTAGTTATGACAACTATCAAAGATATTTAACTACTAAGAAGTACTTCAAACACAAAAATTGTGGAATTATGGTGATCAGCAAGTGTAAAAGATGACTCACACAGGCGACAAATGTTGCATTATAAGGGCTATACACCTCGGATGACCTTCTAAATCTGTTCTGATTACCTGAGGGGATCCCCTGGGGAAACCCATATGCTACATTGTACCGTGTTTAGATATAACTAGGGAATATATGATGTCCAAGGATAAAATTTATAAACTTTCTTTGTAAAAGTTAAATACATTTATTTTCTTTTTTCAAAGGAGAAATTATCTTGTTTTAATTTAATTGCTTTTTATTTTTTAAATTACAATTATTTCCCATGATTAAAGAACAACTGCGTGAACTGAAAATTCTTAATGGATATCTATAAATATTTAATAGATTTCACAGTCCGTTTCACTTTCATTCATAAAAAATACAGGTAAACAGCACAAAAGAGAATATTATTTTATGCATAGTGCAAAACCTGGTAGCTCTATGTATCTATTGAATGTGTGTGTGTGTGTGTGTGTGTGTGTGTGTGTGTGTGTGTGTGTGTGTGTGTGTGTGTGTGTGTGTGTGTGTGTGTTCTGTTGAAGGAAAAGCAACTACCTGTTTTACAGAAAGCGCAGGTATATTTAAGACCTAGGCTAGAAATTAAACCCAGGTCTTCACACTTGCGCAGTGAATGCATTTACTACAGAGCCATTATGTGATCAAGGCTGACCATAAATCATTTAATCATCATTGCCAGAGTGGAATTAAATATGTAAAGTGTCGGAAATTGTGAACTAATTTACAGAAAATGTTGGAATTTCCTGTGTACAATTCTATGATCAATTACAAACTTAACATGTTTATCAATGTCAAACACTGCTTGCTCTCTTTCTTTAAAAAAAAGAAAGTAATTATTCTACTTTTACATGGTTTAAAAACTAAAGACAAGGATGATTAATTCATAGTTTCTGCTCTACTCCACCCACATAAGACAGTGGAATTTGGAATATCTCTAGCACTATAGAAATCTAGTATCATAGTTATATATAGGTCAAACTCATGTGTAATGTGTATAAAAATGTAAGAGAGATAACTCTTACAAGAACACATGGTTTAACTGAAGGGCTTGAGTGAAAACATAAGTTTTTATAATGTATACAGATAACAGAATATCAAATACTCTCAATTGATATGAACAAACATGATATTTGTCTCTAGCTTGTGTCAAATCCTAAACTCAGACAAAATCTAACAAAGATTTCATTGACAATTTATATATATATATTGGGTGTATTTTTTTTTTTTACATTTATGTGAACCAAAATAACCCAACATATTTTTTAGTTTAGTTAATCTCTGACAGTTTGAAATGAATCCATAGTCAAAGATTTGCAAGTATACAAGTAACTGTCAATAGCTGACAGGGATTGTTTATTTCACAAAGTATATTTCAACTCATCAACCCTGTGATCACATTTAGATTCATCCAGATCAATACATAATATGGTCAACTGTCATAATTCAGGAGTGAACAAGTTCATAATACATGTAAAATTATCGTAAATTTTTTATTCTAATTCATACACCCCTGTATTCTGATGATGGACTTAACCATTCTATCAAATGGGCAGATCCAAATGTGACTTCAGGGGTTGATGAGTGATGGAATACATACAAATTATATTTGTCTTTTCTACTGCTTACCATAAATGATACCCATAACATTCGCTTTCCTCCCCTATAAATGAGATGTACTTTTTATCTTTACCTGTTACAATCAATACCCACTTACACCGCCTGATACAAAAGATATCCACCTAAATATACCTGTCATGTATAATACCCATTTACATCAATCTGCCTGTTACTAAAGATATCCACCTAAATATACCTGTCATGTATAATACCCACTTACACCGCCTGATACAAAAGATATCCACCTAAATATACCTGTCATGTATAATACCCACTTACACTGCCTGATACAAAAGATATCCACCTAAATATACCTGTCATGTATAATACCCACTTACATCAATCTGCCTGTTACTAAAGATATCCACCTAAATATACCTGTCATGTATAATACCCACTTACACCGCCTGATACAAAAGATATCCACTTAAATATACCTGTCATGTATAATACCCACTTACATCAATCTGCCTGTTACAAAAGATATCCACCTAAATATACCTGTCATGTATAATACCCACTTACTTTGCCTGTTACTAAAGATATCCACCTAAATATACCTGTCATGTATAATACCCACTTACATCAATCTGCCTGTTACAAAAGATATCCACCTAAATATACCTGTCATGTATAATACCCACTTACACCGCCTGTTACTAAAGATATCCACCTAAATATACCTGTCATGTATAATACCCACTTACATCGCCTGTTACAAAAGATATCCACCTAAATATACCTGTCATGTATAATACCCACTTACATCAATCTGCCTGTTACTAAAGATATCCACCTAAATATACCTGCCATGTATAATACCCACTTACATGTACATCAATCCGACTGTTACTAAAGATATCCACCTAAATATACCTGTCATGTATAATACCCACTTACACCGCCTGTTACTAAAGATATCCACCCAAAATATACCTGTCATGTATAATACCCACTTACATCAATCTGCCTGTTACAAAAGATATCCACCTAAATATACCTGTCATGTATAATACCCACTTACATCAATCCGCCTGTTACTAAAGATATCCACCTAAATATACCTGTCATGTATAATACCCACTTACATCAATCTGCCTGTTACTAAAGATATCCATCTAAATATACCTGTCATGTATAATACCCACTTACATCAATCTGCCTGTTACAAAAGATATCCACCTAAATATACCTGTCATGTATAATACCCACTTACATCAATCTGCCTGTTACAAAAGATATCCACCTAAATATACCTGTCATGTATAATACCCACTTACAATGCCTGTTACAAAAGATATCCACCTAAATATACCTGTCATGTATAATACCCACTTACATCAATCCGCCTGTTACTAAAGATATCCACCTAAATATACCTGTCATGTATAATACCCACTTATATCAATCTGCCTGTTACAAAAGATATCCACCTAAATATACCTGTCATGTATAATACCCACTTACATCAATCTGCCTGTTACAAAAGATATCCACCTAAATATACCTGTCATGTATAATACCCACTTACACTGCCTGTTACTAAAGATATCCACCCAAAATATACCTGTCATGTATAATACCCACTTACATCAATCTGCCTGTTAGATATCCAAAAATATCCACCATGTAAATATACCTGTCATGTATAATACCTAAATATACCCCACTTACATCAATCTGCCTGTTACAAAAGATATCCACCTAAATATACCTGTCATGTATAATACCCACTTACATCGCCTGTTACAAAAGATATCCACCTAAATATACCTGTCATGTATAATACCCACTTACATCGCCTGTTACTAAAGATATCCACCTAAATATACCTGTCATGTATAATACCCACTTATATCAATCTGCCTGTTACTAAAGATATCCACCTAAATATACCTGTCATGTATAATACCCACTTATATCAATCTGCCTGTTACAAAAGATATCCACCTAAATATACCTGTCATGTATAATACCCACTTATATCAATCTGCCTGTTACAAAAGATATCCACCCAAATATACCTGTCATGTATAATACCCACTTATATCAATCTGCCTGTTACAAAAGATATCCACCTAAATATACCTGTCATGTATAATACCCACTTATTTTCATTTTAAATGTTGTTTTATGTCATATTCATATCAATTTTTTCAGTTATATGGTACTGGTCAGTTTTTAATGGCAGAACCAAGAACCTGGTTACAATGTACCCGAGAAGAGACCACTGATCTACCACAAGTAAATCGCTAAACTTTCTCACAAAATCAACTGACAATGTAGATTCCAGCAAAGTTCAAACTCAGAGGTAAAAGACATCATGGTTTAAAGCATGATGCTATAAACACTGAGCCAAGGAGGCCCCCAATAATTTAATAATAACTCAAATGTAACAGATGAAATCAACATTATAATTTACCTCACACATAATATCCTTCTATATTTACCTGCCACATTCAATATTCTGTCTGTCACATGATATTAACCTACATCTATCCGTCTCTCACATGATATTAACCTACATCTATGTCTGTCATATGATATTCACCTACATATATCTGTCTGTCAAATAATATTCACTTAGATCTGTTTGTTTGTCACATGATATTCACTTACATCTATCTCTGTCATATATGATATTCACCTACATCTTTTTTTTCTGTCATATGACTTCACCTACATCTATATTTCTGCCATATGATATTCACCTACATCTATCTTTCTGTCACATGAAATTCACTTACATCTTTCTTTCTGCCATATGATATTCACCTACATCTATCTGTCCGTCACATGAAATTCACCTATATCTATCTGTCACATGATATTCACCTACATCTATCTGTCTGTCACATGAAATTCACCTATATCTATCTGTCACATGATATTCACCTACATCTATCTGTTACATGATATTCACCTACATCTATCTGTCTGTCATATATTCACCTGCATCTATCTTTCTGTCATATGATATTCACTTATGTCTATCTGTCTGTCACATGAAATTCACTTACATCTATCTTTCTGTCATATGATATTCACCTACATTTCTCTGTCACATAATATTTATCCTGTATCTGTCTGTCTGTCACATGATATTCACGTACATGTCAAATGCTGTGCCTAATAATTATCTACATTAATCTTTCACACATAGCATTCACCTGTCATACATACTACCCATTCACATCTACTTATCACATGTCATATTCATCCACTTCTACTTGGTATACATCATATCCACATACATCCACCTGTGGGAACTGATATCCAGTTCAACTCCACTTGTCATGTACCATTCTGATTTACCTCTATCTACCTGTAATACTTAATTATGCATGTTTGTGCAAAAATCCCATGTGCATGGCATTTTTTGTTTTTACATTTTGTTTTGTTTGTTGTTGTTGTTATTTGTTAATTTTCAGTTTGTATGTTGTTGTTGTTTATTTTTCTCACCTGTAACTTGGCCAAGGGTATAATATCACAGTTTTGGGGTCTATGCCACACTGTCTTCTGACTGGTCGCATTGTAATAGTAAAATCTTGAGGTATTTGGGTCAAATAGCTCCCACCACTGATTGTCATCTGTTTTTTTGCTGTAAAAAAGAAATCAGAACTATAACTTTATAGTCTTAACTCACATCTTCATCATTCAAATTAATATTTACTTAATTTACTTTCCTTTTGACTTGCATGTCAATTTATCTTTTATGAAAAATACACATATGCTTTTGTTACAGATAAAAAAAAGTTTAAAAATTTAAAACATATACATGGGTTATTGTGTTGTAAACAATACATGTAAATTTGACTACATGACATTATGTTTTCACTTTATGATGTTTTGATGTATCATACTATAAACACACTTAGCATACTTGACATATAGACATCTACATACATGTATGTCACTGTATATAGGTTATAATTTATAAGTGGTATGACATCTACATTGTAACTTGTATGATATTATCTACATTATAAGTTAGATGACATTGTCTATATTGTAAGTTATATAACATTATTTACATTGAAAGTTATATGACATTATCTACATTGAAAGTTATATGACATTATCTACATTGCAAGTGGTATGGAATTATTTACATTGAAAGTTGTATGACATTATCTACATTGTAAGTGGTATGACATTATCAATGTTGGAAGTTATATGACATTATATACATTGGAAGTTGTATGACATTATCTATATTGTAAGTTGTATGACATTATCTACATTATAAATTGTATGACATTGTCTACATTATAAGTTATATAACATTATCTACATTGAAAGTTATATGACATTATCTACATTGAAAGTTATATGACATTATCTACATTGAAAGTTATATGACATTATCTACATTGCAAGTGGTATGAAATTATTTACATTGAAAGTTGTATGACATTATCTACATTGTAAGTGGTATGACATTATCAATGTTGGAAGTTATATGACATTATATACATTGGAAGTTGTATGACATTATCTATATTGTAAGTTGTATGACATTATCTACATTATAAATTGTATGACATTGTCTACATTATAATTATATGACACTGTCTTCATTGTAAGTTATATGACATTATCTATATTGTAAGTTATATGACATTATCTACATTGTAAGTTGTATGACAATATTTACATTGATATGTGACACTATGTCAACATAGCGTAATTGATCAAAATATGTCACAGTATAATTGCTTACAGATAAACCATGATCAACACAATTATAACCCTGCACTTAAACTCTGCTGACGCGGTTACATATAAGTGTTTGTACAATATGTCTGCTTCTATCCACTAATTGTTTATTTACACAAGCATGTGTACCATATTACTTCAGATACAGTAACACTCGCAGATCTGACTTTCTCTACACACCTGTATCTGTAACAAATATGTACTTTGGCAAGTAAAAACAAATGATCCAGTCACAACATTAGAACAACAAAAACCTTTCGTTACTGATCTCTGGATGGGAGGAAAAATCATCTTGTATTTAAGTACTGAAGAGCTGGCTGTATCCCTATCATAAAGTACACAAGTCAGTTAACTCATTCACTCCCTAGAAACACATTTGAACTGGTCTTTGTCATTGATTTACAGAAGAGTCCATTACTTTTACAAGACCTAAAGTGACAGAAAAACAAATTCAAAACTTGGGATGGCCTAAACGTAAATTAAAGTAGATACACTTTATAAAGGTTTCATCTTTACAATTACAATGAAATCTACATCACTGTCAATAAAAACAATCACCTTCCTTTCCTATCCTCTGTTAAGGTCATGAGGACAGTAATCATCCTCCTACTCTGCTGCAGTAGCAGCATCAGCTATCATAACTATATCAACAAGAACATACTGCTTGTTTTCATTACACAATTTCAAATTCATTATGCTGAGATGAGTCAGTATCTTACATAATCTTGACAAAGTGTTGTGGAACATGTGTCTTTCAAATAAAATGATATCATTACAACATCTGCCAGATTCATTGACAGTCGTTATCACTGTTTTATTACAGTCAAATGCCATCAATTTTCCACCAATGGTTTTTTACCTTCATAGAGCACTTGTCTTCTACAGCCTCCTGGAGAATCTCATTGACATGCCTGGATTGAATCCAGCTTGGTTTGTCATTGGCTTGTTTTTGTTTGTTTTTTGGGGTTTTTATTTTTGGTGGATCTTGATTTTATTCAGTTTTATATGTACGTTTATCTCTCTATTACTAAAGCCACCTACATGTACTTAAGAGGTATCACCATTGAACAGTCCACCATAGAGGTATGAAGAGTTATAACCAGCTTGATATGTACTCACATCTCCCCATTACTAAAAAAAATCAAGGACAGAGTAGAAGAGAGAGAGAGAGAGAGAGAGAGAGAGAGAGAGAGAGAGAGAGAGAGAGAGAGAGAGAGAGAGAGAGAGAGAGAGAGAGAGAGAGAGAGAGAGAGAGAGAGAGAGAGAGAGAGAGAGAGAGAGAGAGAGAGAAAGAGAGAGAGAGAGAGATACATTTGTATAGTTTATGACTGTTTTTATTATCAATATCAAAGTTGATGAATTGGTTTCATGTTGGAGGTCTCAGTGGAGAAGAAGATATTTTCTGTAATCTTGGGTGGGACGAAACTTTGTTATCAAACTCTTTGCCTCTCATTGGTTTAATTAATTGATAGATCTTGTTTACAACTGTGAGATTTATGACATGTTATATTTGTGGCATTATCATGTATTTGTGATTAATGATGCACAGGAGACTTGTAATTTTTTTTTTTACTTTTGGTTTTGTCAAAACTTAGACTAATATCCAGCTACAAATGTTTAGGTACATTCTTTCGAAATGTCATTCCAAAACTATGAACTTTTAGAAATAATCATAGAGAAATCAAAGATTATAAAGCTTACCTCACCACAACATATTACTGAATGCATATTGAAATTAGTGCACTCATATTTTAGTGCTTTGAGCAATGTAGACTTATTACTACAATCCTGAATATGTGCAATTATGGCAAGAATATTTTAAATCAGCACTAATATGGAAACAATGGCAGACAATATTGATCATGTGATCAGTTCGCATGTGGAAAATGACCATGATCGAATGCCACTGAATTCGTCATCACAGCCTGCCTTAAGACAGTCTGCTTTAAACCCACATCACGCTGGTTAGCTTGCCTGTCAGTACACTATAAACACCATTAGTTTTTGTCTCTAATGCAGAATGACAGGGTGGAGAAATTTTAGTGCTACACTTGAAATAGTGCAATAACTTAAGCGTGAAAGGCACTAATATTAGAATACTGCTAAAATAAGTACACATACAGTATACACAAACACCTGGTTTAACCTACTTACCAATCTTCTTAACCAAAGTATGAAAATAGTCCAAAACAGGGTCATAATTGACTATTACCAATCTTCTTAACCAAAGCAATGAAAATAGTCCAAAATAGGGTCATAATTGACTATTACCAATCTTCTTAACCAAAGCAAAATAGGGTCATAATTGACTATTACCAATCTTCTTAACCAAAGCAATGAAAATAGTCCAAAATAGGGTCATAATTGACTATTACCAATCTTCTTAACCAAAGCAATGAAAATAGTCCAAAATAGGGTCATAATTGACTATTACCAATCTTCTTAACCAAAGCAATGAAAATAGTCCAAAATAGGGTCATAATTGACTATTACCAATCTTCTTAACCAAAGCAATGAAAATAGTCCAAAATAGGGTCATAATTGACTATTACCAATCTTCTTAACCAAAGCAATGAAAATAGTCCAAAATAGGGTCATAATTGACTATTACCAATCTTCTTAACCAAAGCAATGAAAATAGTACCAAAATAGGGTCATAATTGACTATTACCAATCTTCTTAACCAAAGCAATGAAAATAGTCCAAAATAGGGTCATAATTGACTATTACCAATCTTCTTAACCAAAGCAATGAAAATAGTCCAAAATAGGGTCATAATTGACTATTACCAATCTTCTTAACCAAAGCAATGAAAATAGTCCAAAATAGGGTCAGCAAAAAATATAATAATGATCCAGCATCTGTGCATGGGATGTGCTTAGAATCATTTATACAGTATATGATTTGTACAGTACAAGATTTGTTAATGTATGAGAAGTTAAGAACCATGTAAACCTGACTGCAACCCATCTTATTAACTAAAGCATTTAAAAACACTTCCCTCAGTCCAAATATGGTTCATAATTGCAAAAATACAAGACCACTCCCATTTCTGAAGTAGATCATATGCTAAAAATCATAGGAACCATCAGCCATGCAAGTTTTGTTGATGGATAAGCAGTAAAAGCAAGTAAACCTGACTTCAACTAATCTTTGAAACCAACCTTCTCTAATTAAACACTGCCACCAAGGTGATAGATAAACAAATCTGTTTCTTTGTTATTGGTTTTTTATGCTACACTCAACAAGTTTACAGTTATATGGTGGCAGCTCATTATTAATTGAGGATAAAAGAATCAATTTATAGTGTTCCCAGAAAGAGAACCACCAAACAGTAAACCAGTTCTCTCACAAAACCAGCACTGACTTGAGTAAAGAGACTTGATGGTTAAAAGAGAGACCATCTATGATCTAACCTCTTAACTCCTTCACCCCTAAAGACACATTTGAACTAGTCTCATTCATTGATTTACAGAAGAGTCCATTGTTTTTCAGGGGTTGGTGAGTTAACCACATAGACTTTCATATAACACCTTTGTTTTAAGATCTTACCTGTCTTACAAGACCACATTCCAGTACCAGATAGAGGTGGTCTTTTGAGAATAGTTCTACTGTATACAAAAAGAAAGACCATATAACCTCTTGACCACATAAACTTTCATATAACACCTTTGTTTTAAGATCTTACCTGTCTTACAAGACCACATTTCAGTACCAGATAGAGGTGGTCTTTTGAGAATAGTCTTCTACTGTATACAAAAAGAAAGACCATATAACCTCTTGACCACATAAACTTTCATATAACACCTTTGTTTTAAGATCTTACCTGTCTTACAAGACCACATTTCAGTACCAGATAGAGGTGGTCTTTTGAGAATAGTTCTACTGTATACAAAAAGAAAGACCATATAACCTCTTGACCACATAAACTTTCATATAACACCTTTGTTTTAAGATCTTACATGTACCTGTCTTACAAGACCACATTCCAGTACCAGATAGAGGTGGTCTTTTGAGAATAGTTCTACTGTATACAAAAAGAAAGACCATATAACCTCTTGACCACATAAACTTTCATATAACACCTTTGTTTTAAGATCTTACCTGTCTTACAAGACCACATTCCAGTACCAGATAGAGGTGGTCTTTTGAGAATAGTTCTACTGTATACAAAAAGAAAGACCATATAACCTCTTGACCACATAAACTTTTCATATAACACCTTTGTTTTAAGATCTTACCTGTCTTACAAGACCACATTCCAGTACCAGATAGAGGTGGTCTTTTGAGAATAGTTCTACTGTATACAAAAAGAAAGACCATATAACCTCTTGACCACATAAACTTTCATATAACACCTTTGTTTTAAGATCTTACCTGTCTTACAAGACCACATTCCAGTACCAGATAGAGGTGGTCTTTTGAGAATAGTTCTACTGTATACAAAAAAGAAAGACCATATAACCTCTTGACCACATAAACTTTCATATAACACCTTTGTTTTAAGATCTTACCTGTCTTACAAGACCACATTCCAGTACCAGATAGAGGTGGTCTTTTGAGAATAGTTCTACCGTATACAAAAAGAAAGACCATATAACCTCTTGACCACATAAACTTTCATATAACACCTTTGTTTTAAGATCTTACCTGTCTTACAAGACCACATTCCAGTACCAGATAGAGGTGGTCTTTTGAGAATAGTTCTACTGTATACAAAAAGAAAGACCATGTAACCTCTTGACCACATAAACTTTCATATAACACCTTTGACCATACAAACAATACATCATAAAATCAAAGTACAATTCTCAACTCTAAAAGACTTAAAAACAACACAAACAGTTCATTAGTTATCATCACTGTCTTATCTATTTGTTCATCTGTAAACTTCTGTCATCTCAACAAACCAAAACATATTACACACTCAACTTCTACACTTATCTGCTTGCCATTAACACCAAAAAATGCCAAATTACAAAGAAAGTCTGTCATCCCTAGAGGACTTATGACATCACTCTGTATGATTAAGTATGAATCCAACAACAAATGCTCAGCCAAAGACATTGAGTGTGTTGATCATTCTGAGGTTTACACACTTCGCTGGAAGTACTGTCAATTTACAAAATGGCTTCTAATGCGTACAGAAGAAATAAATTAGAAAAATAAAAACAAGATTTATAGCACTTGCTGATTTTTAGGGCAGTTTTTATCAATTTTTTCTGTAATGTATGTTGTAAAAATACAGAAAAAAACGTATATATCATATTCACATTAATGTAGCATATATATATATATATATATGTTTGTAAATGTATACCTCATCAGAGGACCTCACATTGCTCATCTTCAAATGTGTTATTAGATATGCAGTTAAATAAATCCTTAAAAATATTTTCCTCTTTGAAACCATTGAATCCTACAAAATCATCAAGGTTTTACATATCCAAAGAATTACCATATATTTTGAAATTGTTCTGCACTGGTGAATACAGGCAGGAAAAGTATGATAGATGTGAAATTCTAGAGTTTTTATGATCTGAAAGAATTACACAAATGCAGAGATATATTGCCGAATGGTATCTTGTGAGATAGCAACTCATGTCATAATATCAACAACTGATTATGTTTACCGACAATGTTAAACTAGCAAATATTCTAGGTAACTTGATCAACCTGGAGATACAACCTTAAATGACCAAGGTAGAGTATGGAACTATTTTGTAGGCCACCAATGACTATAACATTCCCTTGCATTATCATCCTCATGTCAATTCTTTTCTTTCATGTAAACCACTACCAGTGATATTATATCTTTAACCTTGAAAAGCTAATCATTCTTTCCATTTCATCACAGTATACCAAGTTTGGTGTGGGTCAGTATAGTAATATGTAAGTCCAAAAGTACAAATTAACAGTAATGGTCAAGTAAAACCTGCTTTAGTGATCACCTGTGTATAAAAACCACCTGGTCATAAAGACCCCAATAACCCCATTTGTGTACAAATCAACCTCCATATAAAGACCACCTCCCTATAAAGACTGGTTTTGTTGTATCCCACAGGCAGGTCTTTATATACAAGTTTTAATGTATATAAATACTAATATTAAATGGACACCTGGGTGATCAAGTCATTATATAAGTATATATCAAATTAATTACCACATATTCATGGGTATATATAAGAATAAAACATTTGTTAAATATATTACAAACAGAGCAAAGCTTCATTTGAATACTGAAGAGCAACTAACAATGACCAGTTCAAATACTCCTAAAATTGATACACAACTGAGTTAAATGACATAAGCTAGTTCAAATATATATTTACTAACCTACTGAGCATTGTGTCGCTACTGAGCACTATGGATCTACTTAGCACAGTTGTCCTACCGAGTTCTTTGGCCCTACTGAGTACTATGGCCCTACTGAGTTCTGTGTCCCCACTGAGCACTGTGGCCCTACTGAGTACTATGACCCTACTTACATGTAACACTGTTGCCCTACTGAGTACTTTGGCCCTACTGAGCACTGTGGCCCTACTGAGTATTATGACCCTACTTACATGTAACACTGTTGCCCTACTGAGTACTTTGGCCCTACTGAGCACTGTGGCTCTACTGAGTATTGTAGTAGCCTTATACTCAGCAGTGTGCCTACTGCCTTTTGTGGCCCTTTTGAATACTAGTATTGCCTTACTAACTATTAAGTACTCTGGCCCTATGAAGTTTTGTAGCTCTTCAGGGCACTTCCACCCTCCTGAGTACTTTGGCTTTTATAGGTTTATTTAATTTTCGTGTATACAACACCAATTACTGTGAACACAGCTGATCCTATATCTACCTAAACAGAGATAACATAATTACCATATTAATACTGTCTGTATTATAAGTAATATTCTATTCGAACAACAAAGAATAAATACTTCATTATTAATTAAGTTCTAAATCATACACAATACTTGTTGACAAGGTAATTTATACTGGTGATTTGAAACACATGTTATCAAAGATTTATCCACTTTTCTCAATTAAATCTTAGACTTGTTGCAGAGTATATAAGATATATTTCATCAGGTGCTTATCTCTTAAGGTACAAGTTTAATTTCCTCACAGTTAGAACTTTGTAGTCAACTCATTTCTCTTTCACACTCATAATCCTCATGATGTCTATTTCTACATGACTATTATCCTTGTTATTAGTTCATATATAGAATATACAGATGTACACATGGCTTCTTCAGTTCACAAGTGATCTCTGTGATAAAACTCAAGTACAATAAACTGTTGCAAGAGAAAACATCAAGTTTTGTTCTAGACACTTAATGTTTTATGATAAGTTTTAAGAGGTCAAGAAATCTTGATGAATTGAAGACAATTTTTTTACCATGTTTGATGCAAAGAAAATCTGTATCAAGATCCTGAACCAGATAGATAGTGTAAAAAGTACCCTAACAGGACCCATGTGAATATAAGAAACCAACTTGTTCACTTGAACCAAAATGATATAAAAATTATCATAAAAACACAGGCTAAATATTAGCCTTTCAAAAATACAGAGTCAACAAGATGTGTTTGTGAAACACAAATGCCCCCGGTCCCAACTTTATATGTAGGTGGGAAAGAATTACAGACAGACAGACAGACTGTGACAGATGGACGGATGATCCAAACACTTTATACCCCCCGCAGATTTTTCAGGCTGGGGGCATAAAGATACAATCAAACAAAAATATAGTCATATAGTAAAATAGAGTCAACTTCTCCAAAACTACGATAGTCAACTTTATACAGTGACTTTTCTTAGATGGTTTACATGAAATATCTATAGGTTTATTTGTTGGCCTTGTCTCATCCCTTTTCAAAATTGTTTGTTTGTTTGTTTATTGTTGTTTAACGTCCCACTCAAGAATCTTTCACTCATATGGAGACGTCACCAATGCCGGTGAAGGGCTTCAAATTTTGGCCTATGCTCAACACCTATGGCCATTGAGCAGTGAGGGTTCTTTAACGTGCAGACACTCACTGTGACACGGGACCTCGGTTTTTATACTGTCTCAGTCCGAAGGACAGGAGCGTATCCGGGTTGGTAACCATTTCACATACTTCCCTGCCCAATCCGAGGATCGAACCCGGGTCGCATTGGTGAAAAGCGAGTGCGCTAACCACTGCGCTACCTGGACACCCCCCTTTTCAAAATTAAAGCTCAACGGATGAAATCTTAATGACAGTAATCAACAGCTGAATATAATGAACTCTTTTATAAATCAAATGATTTAAACCAGTCCAAATGTGTCTTTAGGGTCTAGGATCTGATTGTCATGATAAAAGAATAGTCAAAATCGGTGTTAGAAGTGGTATACAAGCACCACAAAGTTAAGAATATAGATCAAGCTCTACTGTATTATTATCATTTTTATTACATAATTGTTTGTAAAATGTCTGCTTTTGACAAAAAACCAAAACACAACACTAAAATTTTTGTCATTCACATCAAAATACTCCATATTTATAATTTTCCTATCAAAAGAAAAATGAAAAATACATGTACCTTTAGCATAATACTACCACTTGTGACCATTCTGCCACTAAGCCATGGGGCTGTGCCACTTGGCACATAGCTTAAAGTATATCAAAACACATGTAGTTTTACAGAAGACTTATCAATCCCATTTCACCAAATGACTTGAAAGTAAAGCAGTCTTGATTAGAAGATGTGAATAGATGTCTGAAGAAAGATATTCCTAACCACAAAAATGTTTTAATGAAAATTTGTTTTTCATCAGAATTTAATCATTATCCTGCAAATGATTGGTGATTATACAGCTGTGACTAATGTAGAACTTAATGCTCTTACTGTACAACTGATATAATCCCCTCAATGTCTCTGATGTGAGGGAGAGGGAGGGGAGGTTGGGAGAAACATGTTCTTTTATACATGGCATCTTTCCTTCACATTTCTGAAGTAAGGGAGAAAGGAGAAGGGGAAATGATGTTCTTATTATGCTCCTATCACCTCCTAAAAGGGGACAGGAGCAGAGGAAAGATGAAGAGGAGAAAAGAAGGTGAGTAGGAATAGAGGGAGAATATCATCTTACTGTTAGTAACCTGACAGAATCCCCAACATTAGTTGCTGTGAAGACACCAAAATGCTATGCTATTTAAATATAACAAATTCTGAACACTTGATGCCATTCTATTTATCTGTCACCCAAACAGCATCTATATTGACAATAGATACACTCTGAAAGGCATTCATTCCTTAAATAACTGAAAAATTCTGGATTGTATGTAATAAAGAAACAAACAAATAACACAATATTTGACTCATACAGAGGCATCACCAAGTAAAGCCTCCAATTCTGACCTGTGCTAGGGACTTATGTACAGCAGTTTTCTTCAACATGTAATGCATATTATGACACAGGACAATGTAGTAAGTCTCATCTTAACTCATTCACACCTAAATACAAAGTTGGACTGGTCTAAGTCTCTGATTTACAGAAGAGTCCATTGTTTTTCAAGGGTTGATGAGTTAAGAACCTGTGACGTTTTCTTTTTCCATTGAGAGCTTGAAGGAAAAGTCACTAATTATTTTAAAGAAATCTTTGTGATGTAGGATCCGAACTAGGACATCCAACCTGTAGCCTCCTACATGTTAGGTAAATACTTATATCAACTTAGTCACAGCGAGTGGTCCAACGATAAAACATTACCCATAATGCTAACAAATTAGTCACAGTAAGTGATATATGTACATTAAAAACCAAGAGGAAAAATTGGCACTTAGATAAAAATCAATATATAACTAACGAATGAGTCATTTCACACAGTGAGGTCCACAGTAAATTTTATGGACCTGACATTTGTACTTTCTACAGACATCAATAAGTCTATAACTGAATATAAAACTTCATTAGACTAATCATGTTATAGTTTCTCCATGGCAACAACAAATTGTCAATAACAATAAAAAACCACCAAGTCAAAATAAGTTAATTTGTTGTGCATCCATCAGGATAGAAGTGTAGCATTAGAAAAAATAACTTCTAGAAAATTGCATGAAGAATGTGGCCACCTATGTCAATGAGAAATCTCTTGCAATACTTACATGGTCAAATCGGACTGAGAAAACAGATAAGAACGATTACACGAACAGCCCCCTACTAGGAAAATATATCAAAAACATACAGTCTTATCAAATATTTATATTCTTTGGCAGCATGTAAGAATTACAGACTCACTTTCCATCTTTAACTTCAAATCGCACCTTTCCGAGGAAACAAGATTTATGTAGACATTAACTTCAGAAAGTACATAAAGTATATAGATTTGAATGATAGCTCAAAGTTATTGCAGAGAGTCTGATTCAGTTTTGTATGTTTTATTGGTGATTTGCACCACACTCACTAAGGCAGTTCAGCTGCCGCTACTGTAGTTTGTAATGGTAGGGAAGAGAATCTGATTCAATTTTGTATGTTTTATTGGTGATTTGCACCACACTCACTGAGGCAGTTCAGCTGCCACTTCTGTATTTTGTAATGGTGGGGAAGAGAATCTGGGCCCAAAGTCACCAAATTTACTCAGTACTTAAGCTCAACTAACTTTTCATGATTTTGGGGTAAATTCAGACAAAATTTATTCTGTAACTGGACATGTGTGTATATTGACAGCATACAATTGTAAATAATGATAAAAATTATTGCTCATTTGAAGAAAACTTCCAAAATATTAAAAATTTATTAGAGCATGTACTCCAATTTTGAGTACCGCACTCAACGCATTTATTCATTTAATTTTTTACATGAAAATCATAAATGTGATGCAAAAATTTATATGTGAATGATGAAAAACAATAATATGTTTCTTAATCACTCAAATCCAGAAGTTTTACCAACAATTATATAGGTAGTCAAAATGAGGAAATTAAAGTTGAGCTTGAGTACTGAATAAATTTGGTGATTTTGGACCCTGATTCAATTTTGTTTCTTTTATTGGTGTTTTGCACCATATTCACTGAGGCAGCTCAACCCCCACTACTGTAGTATATAATGGTGGGGAAGCGAATCTGATTCAATTTTGTTTCTTTTATTGGTGTTTTGCACCATATTCACTGAGGCAGCTCAGCCCCCGCTACTGTAGTTTGTAATGGTGGGGAAGATAATCTGATTCAATTTTGTTTCTTTTATTGGAGATTTGCACCACACTCACTGAGGCAGCTCAGTGGCCACTACTGTAGTTTGTAATGGTGGGGAAGAGAATCTAGTTACAATGTACCCATGAAATGACTTATGAGTAAACTAACAAACTTCAGCATTATAAGCTCAATCAATGTAGAAAGAGGGGGAGGGAGGGAGAAGAAAGGGCAGAGAGAGAGGATTACACTCACAGAGAGATAACGTCACAAAGAAAGAGAGGTCACAGAGATAAGGTCAGAAAGAGAAGGGTCACAGGCAGAGAGGGGTCACAGAGAGAGTGGGGATCAGAGAGAGAGAGAGAGAAGAGAGAGCATCACAGAGATATACGGTCAGAGAGAGATAGAAGACAGTCTGAGAGAGATGCAAATAGGTTTACTACATTTTAGTGTTCTTTCACTCATATAAAATATGATTTTCAGCATGACACAAACCAACAATAAAATAACCTGTTTTAAGAAAAAAACAAGAGGCCCAATGGGCCTTAATGGTCACCTGAGAACAATTTCCTGTCAAGTTCAGTTAAAATTAGTTCAATGGTTCTCGAGAAGCTGAAAATGTCTAAAATTTGACAAAAAACAAACAAACGAAATTTGAAAGTCATCTGATCATTGGTTCATGAGAAGAAGATTTTTAAAGATGTGGCAAGTTTTGGTACTTTTTGGTCCCTTTTGAGGACCTTTGGGTCCTAGCCTCTTTTCATTCATTCATATGCGGCTTTACATGGGGATGCTATATACCAAGTTTGGTTAAAATTGGTCTACTGGTTCTTGAGAAGAAGTAAAAAATGTGTAAATGTTAACGATGGACGACACACGACGACAGACAAAAGACGATTGCAAAAGGTCATCCTAAACCTTTGGCTCAGGTGACCTAAAAACATTATTTCCTGAGCACAGTGACCAATAAATCCATTTAAAAATGTACAATTGTTAAAACATATCATTTTGCAGTGGTCATCTAAAATGTAACATACATATGCATTTTTAGATCCAAAGTATTACATGTATTTGTCATACTAGAAAACTAGGAATTAAATCTCAAAAAATTAACACAAATTACTTATGTTAAAAAGATCACCAAAATCTAGCATATCCTCTAAAGCTATGTGACACACCATCATAAAATCTGATTGATGTTTAAAAACCTGGTTTATGCTGGAAAACATATTACATGTACTAGAAAACCTAGATTAAATCATATGCTTAAAAACCTAGCTTGTGCAGAGTAATCCTGGCATATGCTTTAAAATCTAGCTTATAAAAAACCTGACATATGCTTTAAAATCTAGCTTATAAAAAGCCTAGCATATGCTTTAAAATCTAGCTTATAAAAAACCTGACATATGCTTTAAAATCTAGCTTATAAAAAGCCTAGCATATGCTTTAAAATCTAGCTTATAAAAAACCTGGCATATGCTTTAAAACCTAGTTTATAAAAAATCTGTCGTATGCTTCAAATTTTGGCTTATATAAACTTGGCATATGGTTTAAAACCTAGCTTATAAAAAACCTGTCATTTGCTTCAAAATCTGGCTTATAAAAACCTGGCTTATGCTTTAAAACCTAGCTTATAAAATTTTTACTATACTATTAAACCTGAAATACATTACATTACGTTTTAACAGAGCAGCTGTATCAAGTACAAATCATTCACGGTGCAGTTGGTAGATGAAATTTAAGACAATATCTCATACCTTTGAAGAGTATGGCACCTGTGACTTACCTGTAATAGTAATCTACATGGTAGCTGTGAAATTCAAATGTTTGTGAGCTATTATAGCTGTACATATACATCTGCTGATTTCGCATGTTCATTCTACTGCTAAATTTATCCATTGCTTCAAAAGAATTAATCATACTGCTAGACTTTGAGTTCCATCAAACCTCAGAAATGTCAAAGATATATCTTTTATGAGTGTAAATCTCACAACATCAGAAAAAATCTTCTTTTTTATCAGTGTCTTTATTTTTCCTTCCTTAGGTAAATCTGTAAACACCTCTCCAAAGTATTTGCAAAGAACAAGAATTGCCAAATTTGCTGTTGACTGGTTTTTGCTAGTTTACATCCATAAGACAACGCACTGCTGTTTGGAGACAAAGCCAACCAGCATATCCGCTAACATGATCGAAATAAAATATACAACTGGAAACTGAAACTCAGCACAAACAACTCTGTTTAAAGTCTAACAGGAAGTCACACTGTTTTGAATGTTCAAAACATCTGATGACAGGCAAGTAATGTGTAACACTTTAAAGTGCCAAAAAATAATCAGAATCAACAACTTAAACCCTCAATAGTGACCAGTCAGGGAAAGGACAATCTGCCATAAAATACAGTAAAAACGGATTCCTTCAATTTCATTACAAAGTTTCATCAAGATGAGGCGAAAAAATCTGACAAGATATCCAAAACATCAAAGGAAATATATTCATCAAAAGAGTTTGATCTGTGCTTCATAAAGTACCATTTTTAAATGCACCTGCCCTTTTGTAAACACTTATTTCATTTTTATACAAAAACTATTCAATCTACTTCAAACACCATATATAACTTATCTTTCCACACGATAGCACAAAATTTTTTTCTATCACACAATAAAAATTCCGAAATATCAGACGAAATATCCAACAGGATTAATATGACTGTTTTGTCATTTTTCTTTTATCATTAATATGTCCGACTGTAAAGACAGGATGAGATTCTTTGGTTTGTGTATGCCTCACACCTAACATCAAAGTGAACACTCTAGCGAAAATCTATATCCACTGTGATTATTTCCAGCCATCAATCTAACACATGTGTTTATGTCAAAGACCATTTCTTACTCCATTTATAAGATAATTTGAAAATCATAAAGGTACAAATGTATATATACTGTCTTGGCAAACATTCTACTCCCAATTTCCTTTCTTTTTCCAATGAGTGCTGAAGTGTGTAATGTCCCACTTAACTTTTCTATAGAATCAGAATCAATAACTGACCTTCATTTAAGTCAATGCAGGGTCACTTGTACATTTTTATCAAATAGAACTTAACATACAAATGATAAGTGAGGTCTGACAGACTGTTTGGTCTGTGTATATGCTACACACTATACACAGCTAATGCCGGAACTTCAATATATATGTACACTATCTACTGCTGATGATGATATCTAAACACACTGCTTGATGTGGGTACTGCTTCAATAACGCCTAATCAATGACATCAAGCAGAAATTATATAGTGAATCGTACACCATTGAAGTGATTTCAAGATATTTTCTATCAACAGAACAAAAACACTAATCTGGTCCAACAGAAAATATAGTTACGACTTTAGAAAAACAAAACTTGCCAAGGAGTGGGACCAAAGCAACACAAAGTAAATATATTTACACAAAAACAAGACACTTTTGAATTGAGTGAAAAAAATAATGAGATTTGGTAAACAAAGGTCTTTTGAAATTACCATATTTTAAAAATATTGTAAGAATATATGGTTAAGAATAATAAGTAACACTATATATATATATATATATATATATATATATATATATATATATATATATATATATATATGTATGTAGGGCTGGTCAAGTACATGTTAGAGTGGAATAGGAAATCTCAGACATTCTTCTGACAAAACAAGCCAGCTTCACACTGACATCTGAACTTACATCCATCAGACTTAAGTGCTATGGTCTCCAACAGTTAACCTAACCTTGTGTCTGCTTTACATTATGAAAACATATCACAGTCCGCAAAAACTGAAAGATTATAAATCTTAATATTTTTTAAGGGGTGGGGATTTAATATCTTCATAAATGATAAGTTTGTTATTAATGATTGTATCTTTGTTACTGCATGAAACAATTCCTATGAGAGAAGGTAAAGGTTTGGTGAAAACCGAGACTATCTACAAGAATTTATTTTTAGATGCATAATGTTACATATACAGGAAATCTGGGCGTGAATTAAGACACATTGGTGTACATTAAGTACACACATCTATTTTCATATGAAATTATAAATTATAATTTGTATGTCCTTATATGAAAATATTAATTACCATTTTGTATGTCCTCATATGAAAATATCTGTTACAACTTTGTACTTTTTCATAAGAATATATCTACTATCATTTCTAGGCTTGTCTTTTTCATATAAATATATCTGTTGTCATTTCAAGGCATTTACTTTCTCCTATGAATATATCAGTTATCATTTCAAGGCATTTACTTTCTCATATGAATATATCTGTTATCATTTCAAGGCATTTACTTTCTCCTATGAATATATCTGTTATCATTTCAAGGCATTTACTTTCTCCTATGAATATATCTGTTATCATTTCAAGGCATTTACTTTCTCCTATGAATATATCTGTTATCATTTCAAGGCATTTACTTTCTCCTATGAATATATCTGTTGTCATTTCAAGGCATTTACTTTCTCCTATGAATATATCTGTTGTCATTTCAAGGCATTTACTTTCTCCTATGAATATCAAGGCATTTACTTTCTTGTATGAAAATATATCTGTTGTCATTTCAAGGCATTTACTAAACATCTGTTACTGTTTTATGGATTTCAA
This sequence comes from Atrina japonica, assembly GCA_030159075.1. Taxonomy (NCBI): domain Eukaryota; kingdom Metazoa; phylum Mollusca; class Bivalvia; order Pterioida; family Pinnidae; genus Atrina; species Atrina japonica. Next base: position 597,608 of record BROG01000211.1, on the reverse strand, counting down.
ATGAAAAAATCATGGAATTTATTTTCATGAGATACATGTATTCATGGGAGAATAATTGTTTTTATGTTAATTTCAAAAGAATCTACAATGAAATCAAAGATAAACTGT